>VDFB02336626.1:0-71875 GCA_007258455.2 Sequoia sempervirens
TAATTGAAAGCACAAATTATTAGAACAAACACTCATCAACATCAATTTTAAAATTTATTAACTTTTGAATCTTTTTAGTATAAATTTAGAGAAACAAAGATTATACTAATCATAAAGAACCAAATAAACCAAGCCTACGATACATGAATAAGAAATATACAAAACTCAAAAAAATAGAGACAAAGTAAGGTATAATGACCTCACATTTCATTTATAACCATATAGATGATTGAAGTGAAGAAATGCCTAAAGCATTGAATTGGACATTTTACAGAAAAATAAGGTGCCTTTGAAGATTATAATAATCACAAAGAACCAAAATAAACTAGGCCTATAGTAGATGAATAAAAAAAAAATATATAATCCCAAAAAATAGAGACAAACCAATGTATGATGACCTCACTTTCCATTTGCAACCATATAAAGAATTAAAGTGAAGAAATGTCTTAAGCATTGAAGTAGACATTCTACAAAAGTATAGGGTGCCTTTGAAGATTATAATAATCATAAAGAACCAAAATAAACCAAGCCTACATAGTAGATGAATAACAAATATATAAAACCTAAAACATTAGAGACCAAACAATGTATGATGAACTTACCTTCCATTTACAACTATACAAAGGATTGAAGTGAAGAAATTCCTTTTAAAAACAAAATAAAAGGGTACAAAACATAAAAAATGTTGTTTCATTTCCTTAGCCTGGTTTAATAACCTCACATGTCCAAATGTAAACCCATTCCCTTCACATTGGCACTTATAATTTTCCTAGAAGCCATGGTTGAAGAAGACCATAAGTGAATAGTTTATGTTGTGAAACCAAATTATGTTTCATGAAGAAGAGGGTCAATAGTGAAGTGACAGTTGAGTATAAATCTTGTAGTATGTACATTGATGGCTCCATGGTTTCAAGACTTGGCACCGCCTCAAACATTGAAATAAACTAGGCCTGGGTAATCTCGTAATAATGAGTCTCACTTTTTGGTGAAGATAGACATTTATATCAACATTTTTAACTGAATCTTCACTTTCTAAGACCTATAGCAACTAAACCATTAAGAATTTGAAGATGATGTGAACTAGTGATTTATGGCAATTTAAGCATAGATTCTAAATATATTTTTTAAATTTTTTCGAAATAAATCGTGAATCTTTCAATATCTCATTTAATAATTAGTTTTTAATAGTAAACAATATTTTTAGAGAGTACCATTTATGTCATCCAACATAACTTTTTTATAGAAAGGATAAAATTCTAATTTTTAAAATATGGATTTTTAACACCAATATCTAGTGCATGGATATTTTTTCATAATTTTTTGTTACATATTTTTTTAATTAATTTTTGAAGTCATTGTAACTATAATTTGGACATCGGTGTATGTCGTCAAGCATAACTTGTTGTGTATATATCAATTTTTTTTTTTTTTTTGGTGAAACAAGGACATCAATACCTGGTGCAGAGGTATTTTTTGATTTTTTTTACAATGCTTTACTATTTTTCCACCTGTGTAGAACGAAGAACTTGATATTCAATGAAAAACCCATGTTCAATAAAAATTGAAAATTGAATACATGATAAAATGAAAACATATCAAAACTATACTTGTTGGAAAGCTCATTTCGAGGACTACGATCTTGCAAATTATCTTGTTGAAAGTTAACTACATTTGAAGGCCCAACTTGAGGTTTGAAACTAGATTTTTTGAGGAAATTTTGAAGCAAAAACCAAAACTATCTTGCTAAGCACCTTTGTTTGAAGGTCCTTCGATCAAAATTTTCACCTTCATATGAAGGTACCTTCAAATGAAGGGCTTTTTGGCTGCAATATTTTTTTTTATTAAAGTTCCTTCAAATGAAGGTTATTTAATAAAATAATATTTATGGAATTTTAGAGGCTGACCTTCAATCGAAGGCCAATTTAGCCAGTGTTTCAAAAAACATGTCTATTCGAATTACATGTATATATACAAGGTCATTTTTTGTGATTTTAATATAGAAAAATAAAGAAAAATTTGCTAGGTGTGTTCAAAAGGTCATATTTTTGTAAGTGTTTACAAATTTGGAATGTGGAATTGGCAAAGAAATTATCAAGATCATATTTTACAAAGAAAAAGATGGGAAATCCAAAGACTTGTAAGGAAAAATAAGGTTGCACAATATCATTCAGAAGAAAGGAAACAAAAATTGTGTGAAGAAAGGATGCAAAGATATCATGCTAAAAAAGGTGTGTATATTTTATATTATAAATTATGATTTTTTTTTTTCAGTTAAATCATCTTCTAGATAAGATTAGAATTAATAAGATCAAATTGTTTTCACTTCTTTTACTATGTTTTACACTCATTTTAGATGTCCACTTTATATTTTTTCAGCCTTATTTTGCCTTGCTTTATCCCTATCTAGCCATGTTTATCCTTGTTCATGTTATATTTGAGTTGTATGTCCCCTTATAAATCCATCCCTAATTATAAAAAAGATGCACATTTACCTTTAGCCATATTAAATTTATCTCCTTAGGCTTCCTTATAGAACAAATCCTCCTAGCATTAAATATTAGTTAAACCCTAGTGTACATCCCCATATCTTCTCACATTCCTTGATTAGAGGGGATAATTTTGATGAGTTTTAGCCACCAAATTAAGATTGTCTCATTTATGATCCACCTATCATAAATCCAATGTTCACCCACACTAAACCCTTAGAAAACATATAAATAGATCCCTCTTCCTCCACTTCTCATCATCGTTCATCCACAAGAATTTTGTGTTGAAACAATGAATTTTTTGTGCAAGAACTCTTTACATCCATAAATTATTGAAGGTGCTCATCAAGAAGAATAGGCTAAAAAAAATTAGTTAGATTTTTCTTTCTCTCTTTGTTTAGGGCCTTCTTATGGCCTATCTCTTCCTTTCCCCCCTAGTTTCTTTCCATCCATCTCTTATCCATCCCAAACCCTTAGAACCTCCATTTCAATGCCCAATCTACATACACCCTAGCTATTATCCCAACTTACCATCCTCTATCCTTCAAAACCATTTCATTATCCTTTCGATCATGATTTTCCACTCCTTATCCATCACCTTTTTTGTACACACCAGGTCTAGAGGTTTAGCCTTTTATCCCAAAGGTTTTATCTTGTCCATCATTATTTCCCCTTTTAACCCTCGCCTAGGTTTGCATGCATCTTTTTACTATTTCCAATGTGAGTTTTATTGAAATTACTTTATAAGGGGATTGACCAATGTAGCATCCCCTTCAAAACTTTATTTTGTAAGTGATTTTGTGTAGATTCAAAATAAGTAATAAGAGAAAAATGGATTACAAGACTTACTAAACCTTCCATGAAAGTTTTAGATATTCCTACCATTATGTTGGCCACGTAGCATATGGTAAATTACTACTAGAGCTAGTTCCCCTTGACTAGTAGGGCCAACTTTGTGGAGTTTACCTCCAAAATTTCATGGAAACTTCCCTCAACATTTCACAACTCAAATCAATTTTCAATTTTATTTTGCTATAAGTGTAGATGTTCCAATTTCTCTATTTTCTATTCACTTTCCTAGTATTATTTTTGTATGTAATAACCACTTTGTTTCTTTTTCTTTATCTCTATTGTGTGCAAGACCAAGTGACAAGCATTTTTAGACTCCACAATACTTCACTAGTCATGTACATTTTAATTTAAACAATTCTACCACTATGCTAAACTTTCCCTTGGGACATATGTGTCCCCTATACAGTTCTAGTAGGACATCTATGCCCACTAGCACAACTAGCCCCATCCATAAGACAACCTTAAAACTTTCCAAGGACCTCTTTGTAGTATATCTAAATATTGTCATGTCATCACTTTCCAATTTCTAGGTGCATAAGCTATGTTTTTCCTATTTTTGCTTCTCATTTCCTAATTTTATTTCTAGATTGTCTTTAATCCCAACTCTTTTGTTAGTTAGTTTAGGCTAGGTTAGTAATGCTTACTTTGTAATCTAAATTCTAATATAATCTATAATTGATACATATTTAAATACAAAAAATACCTAGTTTCTTAATTTTTGTTCTATCTCCTAACACTAAATAAGAAGTTGGTTTTTTAGGGTTTAATTTCTATTAGTTTAGAGACAAATGTGTGAATGTGTTGTCCTACCTTCAATTCTAAGATATCTTTTGTTGTGTAAAGTGATGATGTCTAATGTGATATCTAAATGACATAGGGGTGACTCCTTTCAATATGGACCCTATACATAGTTCAATACCTTTTAAGACCCCTTTAAGAATATTAATGTTTATACACATTAGTTGATTCTAGGACACCCTAAGAATAAAAACCCATGTTTAAATTAGTTAATTGTAGAAGGATCACTTTAAGAACATAAATGTGTGTCAAAAGCACTATAAAACATGAGGAAAATGTGTTAGGATGTGCACTTTTTTCTCTACACTATTATAGGGCCATATTTTTTCTCAATTATTAACGTTAAACCTATTTCTACAATAAAAAATATAGCATTCCATAAGAAATATTTAATTCCAACAAACTATCCATTTTATTAACAATACAATTAAATAGTCTAAATACCCTTTTTTATGGGTCCTTAGGGTGCATATGTAACATAGTTGCTTAAAGAAAAAAAAACATTAATTCTTATAGGTAATTTCATTTACCTACATAGAGAACTAACAAGGACACACACCACAAACCTCCATTAGGGCCTAAATTTGGCAATTGACCATACTTCCAAGTTAAATATTTTATGCCATACATCCATTCAAATGTATATATGTATAATATGCAACTATAATCATTTTTTTTTTTTGAAAATTAGTCCAAAATATCCCCTTTCATGTGATACAATGTTCCTAAAATTAGATGCAAGTAGTTGTTAATGAGCAAGTATTTAAGATTTTTATTAGATGATACTCGTATACTTTTTTGATTGTTAATTTGTATAAATAAGACAATAAAATAATTTTAAATGGAACTTGTGCACATGACCATGGACATATCATTCTAGATCTATTATGTCCAAATTTACACATGTTCATTTTCTCTTGTAAATACTTCAAGACATGCGTGCTTGGTTGGTAGTTTAATTGTATTTTAAGAAAATTGTAACCTAATGAATACTAAATCCCTAACACTTTCTCATTCTGAACTCATAATCACCTTGACGCTTTATCCATAGTTTAATAATCTAAGTTTTATATATTCTAAAATCTTCTCTTTTATATGATATGTATAGTGGCTCAACATATGGAAATTGACATAGAGGTCCAACCTAATTTAGTTACTGGAGAAAACTTGGAGGATGAAGCACACATGATTGATGTTAGGGAGGAGACCCAAACACACACAATTGATGTTAGAGAGGAGGCCCATACACACTTTGATGTTGGATAGGGGTCATGATTGCTTCCTTCTATCGATATTCATATTATGAATCTAATTAAAGAGGTGAATAGAAAAATTTCTTACAAAAATATAGATCATTTACTTTAAATGGTTATAGAGAAATTGAAAGTTTATGTTGAACAACCTACTCAAACTACTAAGAAGGCATTCACAAGAACTTTAAAGGAAATAATTTAGGCTTATTTCAAAATTCATGATACACTTGGTCAAGTCGAACTGTTATCAACATTGCTTCTTCGTGATGACATAAAAGAGCCATTACAATTGATGGGTGTAGATTTGACAAAAAAAAGGAAAAGGAAAGGCGTAGAAAAAAATATTGTTGAAAATGTTAAAAAAGGTTTGGGTTCCATTGGGAAACAATCTCGATCAACGAATAAGAGCATTTCAAGAAGAGTGATGTTGAAATCTATTATAAGTTCATCAATGTTAAGAAAGCGTCAAATATCTTCACTTTCAAGTGAAATTGGCTTAAGTAGAAATACACTAACAAGATATTTGAAAAGGAGAAAGATTTTTGATGATACTAATGTAGAAGACAATTGGGAATTGATGTGTAGGGCTCCTCATTCTGACAAGTTTGAATATGGTGTTAGGAACTTGATCTCAAGTTTTTGGCATGATCATGAACTCATCCCTCATCAAATAAAAGAGATGATCTAAAACATAGGATTGGGCTAGATGATTTTCAACTGGATACAAAAATTGGTTAGACATAACACAACATGAGATGTATGTGATGTAAATCCTTATATAAAGATTGAAGGAGGGGATTCGTTACTCCCAAATCCCAAGACAAACAAGGTCTAAAGGGAGTGAATTGCCCTTGGTCACCTCAATGACACAAATCCAGAGGATAAGCTCTTGGCCAAAGGACATCAACTAGGAGTAGTGTTGGAATATTCCATCATTCGTACACCACCTAGATAGATTGTTTATTTTGTTTAATTTGTTATTGCTTAGTAGTGTGACATAGGATATGGTTGCATATTTGGTTGCACGGTTGAACCCGTAAGTGCTATTTTAAAGCACATAGTTCACTGCATTTCTTTCTATATATTTGGAGATTGTATTAAGAAAATTAATATGAGAAAATATTATCCTTGATTTTCTCTGATATGGTATCAGAGCGCTACACATTTTGTGCCTATTATATTGTGAGCTGGGGATGCCTCCGGTTCAGGCATCACGATAGGAGTTAAGGACGCCTATTCTATTGCCTTCATTGTCTCACCACATCTAAGAGTTAACGAGTTTCCTAAAGATCATTCTTTGCCATTCAAGATTGCAGATGAAGGGTATGTTGTTTTGTACACCCATCACTTAGAGTTCCAACGGTTATATCGATGTTTTGGATGAGTCGTCTTTGGCATTGAAGGCATCGCGTGATTTCATTGATCGTTGATTTGGAGTCTAGGCAACTATTCATTATTTGGAACCTGAGAAAATATCAGTGTTGTGAATGGTCGTTTAGCATTGGAGGCGTAGTCTCTTACTATTTTTTTTCAATCAATCAAGTTGGGCGCTATGCAGGCTTTGTGCTCAGAGAAGAAGAAGATCCGCAACTTAGTCGCTTGCTCGAGCTCTCAATTTTCTCCTTCCATGATTTAATCGTGGGTCTTTACATATGAATAAAATTGCATCAAGTTAGTGCTTTCTTGCCATGCACGTTGTTTTGCACACGCCATTCTTTGCCTGCATTGTATTAGTCGATATGTGAGGAGGAGTACCGCTCGATTGAAGAGTTTTGTGCCCCCAACTCTAGAGACAAGTCAGGATGCCTCTCTGTACATGATGTATTGGTGTTTAGTTCATTGACCGACACCCCAAAAGGCAACGAATCCACGATCATAGTTATTCTACATAAGCAACTACTCCTCACGTATTCATCAATGGTTACAAGAATGTTTTCTTTATTGCTATTGCTATATACTGTTCATTCCCACAAGCACAAATCTATCAAGGTTTTCTTGATATGTTTTTAAACATATTGATTAGTAATTATAAGGTCAATAATAGTCTTCACTTTTTTATTTTTTAGAAAAGTTAGATCTTTTTATGGGATATTTGATCATGGTTTATTATTTCAAGAATCTTGTAGGTCCATAAATATAATAGTCTCGTTTGTATGAAGTGATGACAATGTCATAGGTGACTAGATAAAAGTGTCCTTATTTTCATCAACTTAGTTATGTTTTAATTTGTGTCTTTTCTATATTATTCTCTCCTCTCTAGTATTATGTTGATCTGAGTGATGAGAAATAGGATAAAACTTTATTTTGCTAATACAATGGCAGCTGGTTCTCCAAAATTCCCTCTTCCAAATTCTAAGCTGCTGCGCGGAAATAACTATTCCACATGGAAGACCAAACTCAAAACTCAACTTGAGTTTGAAGAAGTTTGGGATGTGGTCAATGGAACCACAAAAAGACATAAAATGGATGCTGATGAGTAGAAGAAATTTGATCAAGTTGACAAAAAGGCAAAATTGATCATTTTGTTCAGTGTGTCTAATGAAGTTCATCCTTTCATTTGAGACTTGTCCACAACCAAAGATGCATGGGACAAGCTCAAAATGATATATGAGGCAAAGAATCAGAATCAAATCTTGAATTTGTAGAGTCAACTACATGGCCTGAAGATGAAGAATGGAGAATAGTTAGAATCCTTCCTTAAAGGATTGCTGAGTTGAAAGCTTCCTTACAAGCATTGGGAGAAACAATTGATGACGTTGTTTCAGTGCCTATTGTTCTACGAGCACTACCTTCTAGGTATAAAGTTTTTGTGACAACTTTGAATGTCACAGAGACAACACCCATTTTTGAGAAGCTTGTGAATCTACTCCAAAAAGAAGAATCTTTAAGGCACGAACATGAGGAGGAGGATCATGCCATGACCACTCGTCATAAAGGAAAGAAGCCTATGAAGCAATTTAGTGGGCCTCCCAAATTTGGTAATTCATCTAGATCTCAGAAGTGTCCAATATGTGAAAGAGTTGGACATGATATGAAAAATTGTTGGTATAATTCCTTCAACAAAGGATCATCCAAAAAACCACATCAAAAGAAGTCATTTCAAAGTGGCAGTACTCAATGGCAATAGAAGAACAAACAGAAACAACATGGCAACATGGCTAAAGAAGAAGACTCTCTAGAAGTCAAAGAGGAGTATGTGTTTTAAGCCCACACATCAGAGGATAGTTCACAATCAACCTCCATTTGGTATGTGGACTCAGGTGCTACTAAGCACATTACTGGACAAAAGGAGTGGTTTCTCACATTAAAACCCCATCATGGTAAAGTATCTCTTAGAGATGATACAACCTATAATATTCAAGGTATTAGTGACATTTCCTTGCAATTTGGTATACATAGGTGTAGGATCATTGAAGTCTTATATGTTCTTGGACTTACAAAAATATCCTTTCTATTAATCAATTTCTTGATCACAACCTAAGGACAAAGTTTGATAAAAATGATGATAAAAAGGTATGCCTAATCTGTGATAAGTCTAAAAGTGCAAAGATTTTTGCAAGTGCTACAAAAATTGGTAAAATGTTTAGGCTTGATACAATTTCCAATAATCAAGCTTTAGTGACCAAGGATAGTGTTCTTGCTATGCTATGGCATCAAAGATTTGGTCATTTAAGCACTAGTTACTTGCTTACACTAAGCAAGAATAGCATGGTCAAAGGGCTTCCCTCACTTGAGAAGTCATGTGCTATTTGTTCTAGTTGTATTGTTGGAAAACAACATAGAGCACCCTTCTATCCTAGTGAGCATCATGCAATCCAACCTGCATAGCTAGTGCATACCAATCTGTGTAGGCCCATGGAACCTAGTCACAATGGATTCATATATTTTAAGCTTTTTGTTGATGATCACACAAGAAAAATGTGGGTATATTGCTTGCAGAGTAAAGATGAAGCTTTTTCCTACTTCAAAGAGTTTCATAGTCTTGTGGAGAAAGACACGAATCATCATATTTGTGCCCTCCGCTCAGATTGAGGGGGGGAATGTACACCAACATAGAATTCTCCACATACTTGAAGGAACATGGAATTCGACACCAACTAACTGCAACATACACACCTCAACAAAATGGTGTTTTTGAGTGGAGGAATCACATCATCATGGAGATGGTTCATAGTATGTTGAAGGATTCTCAATTGGGACATGCTTATTGGGTTGAAGTTGTGCACACAACAATTTATTTGTTGAATCGTGCACCAACCAAAGCCCTTGATGGCATCACACCAAAAGAAGCATGAACAGGGGTAAATCCTTTTATCTCTCATCTTTGTGTATTTGGATGCACTGCCTATATGCACATTCCTAAACATAAAAGAAATAAGCTAGATGAAAAATCAATTCAATGTATTCTTCTTGGACATAGTAATGAATCTAAGGCATATCATCTTATGGGTCCTAATACAAAGAAGATATGCATTAGTAGAGATGTAAATTTTGATGAGCATAGTGAATCAAGTTCTCCTCCCACATTATCACCTGCGACAAATAGTGCTCCTATATTCAACATGGATGGGAAAAATGATGGGAATGTTGATAGTCAATCTAACTCAACACCCACAAATGTCACAAGACCTAAGTGGTATATTAGTACCATTTGTGATGCAAATCTAGATGGAGTCTCAGTCACTTCCACTTTAGGAGCAAGGACTCGCAGCATGGCTCACAATGAGATAAATCTAACATTAATGAGCTCAATTGTTGACAATTTTGAACCATCTAATGTTCAGGAAGCACTCAAATCAAAGCATTGGAAAGAGGCTATGGATGCAGAGTATCAGTCCCTAATGAAAAACAACACTTGGGAGCTTGTTTATCTACCACCTAGTAAAAAAGCAATTGGATGTAAATGGATATTCAAAACTAAGTATAAAGTAGATGGTAGTATAGATAAACATAAGGCTGGACTTGTAGCCAAGGGTTGTGCCCAGAAATAAGGGATGGACTATGAAGAAACATTTGCTCCCATAGCAAAGATTAAAACCATTAGAATGGTTTTTTCTTTAGCTGCCCAATTTGGATGGAAATTGTATCAAATGGATGTAAAAAGTGCATTTCTTAATGGAGACCTTAAGGAAGAGGTCTATATGACCCAACCAAAGGGATACATTGCACCTAGTAAAGAAGAAAAGGTATGCAAACTCATTAAATCCATATATGGTCTCAAACAAGCTCTTAGAGCTTGGTATATTAAAATTGATGAACACTTGCTAAAACATGGTTTTACTAGGCATCCATATGATCCAAATCTCTACCTCAAGGATCAAGGGGGGGTTATTGTAATTATTAATGTATATGTTGATGACTTAGTTATCATAGGTAGCCTAGAAGCAATGATTGAGACAACCAAGAATGATCTCAAGAAGGCCTTTGATATGATAGATCTCAGGTTACTTCACTATTGTCTCGGTTTAGAGGTATGGCAAACAAATCACCATATCTTTGTATCTCAAAGAAAATATGCCAAGACATTGCTCGAGAAGTTTATAATGATGGATTCTAAACCCATGTCTACACCTATGGAATCATTTTTGCAGTTATCTATTTCTAATTCATCTCCTCGGGTGAATGCAACTCTCTATCAACAAATGATTGGAGGTTTGATTTACTTGACTTATACTAGACCAGATATTGGTTTTGTTGTTAATTATCTATCAAGATTTATGCAAGAACCACAAATGTGTCATTGGAAAGCAGAAAAATGGGTACTAAGGTACATCTAGGGTACGATGAATCATGGTTTGGAATACAAAAGGAATGATCAATTCTTCTTGACAGGGTATACTGATGTAGATTATGTAGGTTTAGTTGATGATAGAAAATCCATATTTGGATTTTTTTTCTTCTTGGGTTCAGGTCCTATTTCTTGGGGAAGTAAGAAACAAGCCACAGTTGCTCGATCTTCAACAGAAGCATAATATCGTGCAACAAGTGCAGTAGTTTGTGAACAGTATGGCTATGTCGCATATTAGAAGGATTGGGGGTAGCACAAAACCAACCTACTATCCTCTATTGTGACAATCAGAGTGTTCTCAAGCTAGTTCGTAATCCAGTGTTTCATGAATGAACCAAGCATATTGAAGTTGATTGTCACTTCATACAAGAACATGTTCAACAAAACAACATCCAACTCCAATTTTGCTCAACTCAGGATCAATGTGTTGATATCTTCACCAAGCCTCTTGGACATGTGAAGTTTGATAGTTTTCAAGATTCTCTTATTAGTACTTTAAAACAATGATGTAATAAGGGGGGAATGTTGGAATATTCCATCATTTGTACACCACCTAGGATAGATTATTTATTTTGTTTATTTTGTTATTGTCTACTAGTGTGACATAGGATATGGTTGCATATTTGGTTACACGGTTGAACTCATAAGTGCTATTTTAAAGCACATAGTTCACCGCATTTCTTTCTATATATTTGGATATTGTATTAAGAAAATTACTATGAGAAAATATTATCCTTGATTTTTTCTAATAAGTAGGATGATAGTGTGACGTGCCATTGTCTCGAGGATGCATTGGCGTCTCGTATGGATAAAGAGTTAAACCCTTGCAAATAACTCAAAGAATCTACTATCTACTTAGAATTTGAGGTCTGGTTACTTTATCAACTTAATAAAAAGAAAGAATGAAAGGAAATGACAAGGAAGGTAAGATGCTAACTCATATAAGGTCCTACGCTACAAAGCCTCCTGTGAAGTGCCACACAAATAACCTACACACAAGGTGAACAAGGAAAAATATTGGGGTTGTTTCGAGGCTTGCCTCAGTCAAACCCTCATTTTGGTGTTTTCACCTCCACGAACAACCAAATAGATAGAGAATAGAAAAAACACAAAGTAAAGTAGACACAATGAGTGATAAAAGCAAACCCCATGATGGAGGAGAACCTGTTTCACGAAATAGACAACCAAGTGATAAAAATAAACCATGCTATGGAGGAGAACCCGTATCACAAAATAAATAGACACAATAAATATGTTATCAAATAGAAAAGATAGCAAGAGATCATTACCAACATTTCGTGGCTCCCACTTGGCTTAATAGATGTGATGTTGAGTGCTTGCAACAAAGCCTTGGTTGTTGATGAGACATAAATCGAACAAAGCTTCATCATAGAAATGAGATGAATAAGAGAAAGGAATGAGAGAGCAAGTTGGAGTGAGAGAGAGATTGAGAATGAATGCAAATGAGAATGAAAAAGAGGGTTTTGTGAAGTTGCATGGGCGGGAAGAGTCGTTACACTTGAGATTTTTCCACGATGACATGTGTCACAAGCAAAGGTTCCTAAGATTCTCATTTAAACTCATAAATTTCAGCTACGCTAGTGTGCCGCATGGATGTCCATGCGTTGTGCAAGCATCCATCTCATAACTTTTCAAGAAATGAGGTGGCAAACTATTGAAACTTCATCGTCTCCCCTTGTGGAGTTGGAATTGTGAAATTTTGACTCATAAGGCCCTTGTCATAAATGTGACTAGGCGCCATAAATGCGGGGGACCAAATGTGCAAGTGTGAAATTTCCATGGGGTGCAATTTTACGATACTACATTTTTCCCCCACTTTAGTGAGTTGATTTTTTTGAGAAAAATCAGCTACACTAAAGTAGAAAAGAAAACATTAGTGTAAAAATAATAATTTTTTTTTATAGGTTTGTGTGCCAAAAGGATATTGTAGAGGCCACAAAAGTCGAGCAGGAAAATACTGACAATGCCCCAACCGATCGAGCACAATGAGAAACTATAGTGCCAAATGTGAAGTTTTGTTCTACAAAACTCAAATTTAGGTTAGTTCAAAAATCAAAAGAAGTTATCACAGTGAAAATAATGCTTAAGAAAAACTCGGTGGTTCAAAAGAAAAATATGATGAAGAGGTGAGTATATGCTCCCTCCTGTTTTTCCCCTAGCTAAGTGGGATGAAAATAGGGAGGGAAGGACCACATCCACTAGGAAAAATGGGCTAAAAATGACCTATATATATCAAGGAAGGCCCATAGAAGGGTTATTTTCACTATTCACTGCTAGCTAATTATTGACTTTTGTGAGAGAAAAGTCAAAAAAATGCCTCACCAATGAGATTATGCGGACCCCAAGATCGAGCAGCTTCACAAGGTCATAGTTGAGGGTAGCGAGGTCGATGAGGTACGAGGAATCTGACCCTATTTATTCATTTTGATGCAATTTTTTGAGTTTTTCCAGTTTGAGAGTAGCACAAGAATTTGGTCAACGTGGAGGCATCTTGGCGGCGCATCGGTGGCCTCTAGCCATGTTGGAATTTGTCATGCATATTGTCGTCTGGGTAGCATTCATGACACTTGGTCTCGGATGCCAGCACATAGCACAAACATCTGTGTGATGCACCTCTGTCCCAGAGGCCAACTTAATTGTTTTTAATGTAGAGGTTAGAGTTTCTTGATGTTATAGATGGATCTGATGTGGATTTTGTTTCCTTTGTAAGACTAGTCAGAGATGTGAGAGCATAGAGGTGGGCACACACTTACTAGACTATGAGATCGGGCCATATAGATGTATCTCGATGATTAGGACCATCTTCGACGTGTGGGCTTGTGGTGGGCCTACACCCTTCTAGAGATGCTTTATCACTCGCCGATGCTCATGGCGCTCATGGAGCGTTGGGATGCACCTACCTCCTCCTGCCACTTTCCCATAGGAGAGATGATGGTCATATTGGAGGACATGTACCAGATCATTAGTTTTCCCATCCATGGATGGCGGGTGGCCTATGATGACACATGGTCAACTTGAGAGGCCCTGACCACATCTACATATGGTGGTTCGAGCATGGACTAGTGGAAATCCCACTTATCCAGAGGGAGATGGTAGAAATAGTCACCTTTCGAGTCGCTATGGATGGGTGGGGCTCTCACTTGCACAGGGGCTTCATCCATGCTATTCATGAGATGGAGGAGTGTCAAACCATTTTTTGCTTGGGGCTGTAACATGCTCGCCAATTTATACCATGACCTCAGGCGATATGTACATTATGAGTTTTCTAGCCTCATAGTTTGCATGCTCTTGTAGCTATGGGCTTATGCACACATTACAACTACCCGACTAGTTGGGTTTCCCTAGGGCGCGATTCCTAGTACGTCGATGGCATGCATGCGTACCCATTGGTGCGTGATTGGAGGTGTGGAGATATTCATTTTTGAAGGCTTCAGATGGATTCTTTGCGGTCACATGAGGTGAGATGGAGACCATATAGAGGCATGCAGTTGCCCACAAATAGGCAACAACTACAACATATGTAGTGTGATCGTCTCCTGACGGGGCACACCAATTATTATTGTACCATATTACCGGCATAGGGTCACCCGATAGTTTGATATTTTGTAGACGATCCCCCAAATCCTCCCTCATTCATTCGATCAATGAGGAGAGCCACTAGGCTGAGTGATAATTGTCGTTTGACCATAGTAGATGTTGTTGTTAGTGACGATGGGTCAAACAATGACAACCAACTCCTGATGTTGATGATTGGCGATATCAAAGTCACACACAACTATAGATCATGGTGGGAAGCCTCCTTGATTTTCCAGACACATGTCGGTACATAGGGGTAGGGAGGAGGAGGAGGGGGAGAGGATCACAGTGACGACGATGATGAGGAGGGCGAGGTGGCATGCGGAGCAGCAAAGAGGCCTAGACGGAAATGAAGGCTTTCATCACCCTTGGTTACAGTCCCAGTCTCATCAATGTCACCTTCGGCAACCGATATCCCTCCTACTGCAGTAGGTGTAGGTCTTAGCATTGCACCTCCTTTGGATCCACACTGGCAGGCCGATGATCCATGTATGAGAGTGATTTATGATAGTTCCTTTCAGTACTTCATGTTTTAGTTTTATCTCATATATATATGTGTGTGTGTGTTCATGTTTGTTATATATATATATCATCCAGTACAGACAACGTCTACCACTCCACGGTTGCAGTGAACACATAGGAGTGGATCACTTTCATCGAGTGGTGTGTCTTTGAGGTGGATCTGACTGTGCTAATTCAGGGGAGCATCCTTGACGTGTACAGGTCGGCTTCAATGGGGTGACATGCCCACTTATTTGAGCCTATTGTGCGGTTGAGGACCGCATATAAGGAGGCACATGTAGAGGTCGCGAAGAGGATCACCAATGCTACCACTGTGATCAGACAGTGAGATCATCATGTGGTTGAGCTTTGCATTGCCCTCACCAAGTAATATCAGGCTAGGATGTGGGCAGAGAGTGTTGAGAGGGCACATGATGCCCTATAGAGCTAGCTCGATGACCTTGGCGAGCAAGCAACAATTGTGAGGCTGGGTGTAGATCCCCAGGTGCAAAAGCTTTAGGAGGAGTTGTGGCAAGCTTGAGAGCAAGAGGCACGACTCCAGATGGAGGCTGCAAAGTTGCATAAAGAGGTATGAGGACTGCGTATGAGCTTATCAATGTCATGGTCACATCGGTCATGCTCCATTGTGCCTATTCAGCCTCAACCTCTGTCACCACCAGGACCAAAGGGCTCAGGGAGCCATGCACCGAGGGGCTAGAGACCCATTTTGGATGTGCCAAATATTGTATATCGATGATTATTTTATACAAAATTATTTTTATGTATAGACATATACAGATATACAGTCACCACATTTTGATATAGTGGTGTGATACATGTACATGATACACATTTTGATATATATATATATATATATATATATATATATATATATATGAGATTTTTGGTGTGATAGCATGGTTTTCTTTATGTGTATGCTTTTACTTTCATGTATGATTAAATGATGGATGCTATGCATATCGATGTATGTTTAGATTAGACGCCTTTATGATTTAATAAACACACATGGATGTATGTTAATTAAATATAATGAAGATCTATTTTCCTAACCAAAAGGACTCAATCAAACGTAATGCACATATACACAACACAATAAAACACATGTATAAATAATTCCTAATTAAAGAAATTAATCACATACACATGTTCACATCATAGCACAAAATGCAGGGATAATGTGTTAATGGAGGAATGCCATAGCATAACGAACTATAATCTATGAGGGATGAGCGTCATGCATATGCCACATAGACACTTATGTGTAGACAAAGATGCATCACATTAACAGGTTCTTTAGAGGCGTTCCACAAATGACAATCCATAAGCACCAGAACCATACACAAAGATGATAATGTAAGGGTCTAACCAATTAGGGCTAAACTTCCCCTTTTGATCAGGCGGCATATTTACATTTCTTTGATTCTCATAGAGAACCGAATCACCTACCTTGAAAGGTCTAGAAAGAACACTCTGATTATAATGTTTAGAGATTGTTGATTGATAAGCTTGGAGATGATCGAGGGCCTGCAATCAACGCTCAAGTAACTCAAGCTGATGCAAACAATTAGCACGGTAAGTGTCATCATCAATTAATCCTTTAAGGGAAACTCACAAGGATGGAATTTCCAATTCTAAAGGCATGATAGCCTTGGGGCCATACATGAGGTTGTACAAGGTCGTGCTAGTAGTCATACAAACACTTCCTCTGTGCACTAGATAGTAGCTTTCTAGGGAAATTACATATATGTGTTATTTGATTTTAATTGCATTCATAATTTAAATGTTCAATGCATTTATTTATTACATTTTATCAATCTTATAAATGTTTTCATCATATTAATATTCATAATATTTAGGGGATTAATTATTGTTGCACCTTTTATTCATTACTATTTTAATTAATGTATGTCTTTACTCATTGAATAAATTTAAACATATTTAATTTTAGTCATTGGGAATTAGTTAGATTATATTTGGTATTAGAGCCTGTAGGATCATAATAATTTAGTCTTATTTTGCTGTACTTTTTATATACTAAATAATTTAAATTCATTCATTAATCATTTAAATTACGTAGCACTTGAATTTTTTAAATATTATGCTCAAAGGTTAAAATGAGAAGAAATTTGGAGTAATTGGTTTAGGTAAATCAAATTTAATAATAAATGGTAAAGAATTACCCATTTCCATAAAAATATCCATCTTTTACTTTTACCCTTCAATTACACTATCCATAAATTTGTTTTTCCATAAGAATTAATTCAGAATTCACTTCCTAGAAAGGATAAAATTATTTTAAACACATTCATATATATATATTTCAAGCAGATGCAAAATTACATCTAGAGTGAATTAGGCTTTCTTGAAATTACATCAAACTCCAATGCAAAGTAAACATTGATTGTATAGGGAATTCAATCAGTTTTTTTAATCCAACCTTGCCCCTTTAAAATACAAATTACCTGATTTATAATACTTCAAGGAGCAATTACAACTATTACAAAATGATCTTGAGTTCCCCATGACCTTCAATTAAACAATAGTTCAAAGCCAATCAATTATCTTCCACAATTATATTTTAATGCTATCAAATTTGATCAATTTATAAATAATCAATTGTCCTTTAAAATAAGATTAAAAGTAGTTGGAATGATCCTTACTGGGGCATGATGTGTATGACCAAGTGTCAATTGTTAGAATTTAGTACTTGAAATAAATAGTTAAATAAATAAATTTGGATTTGGAAGTTATATTCTCGTAATTAGTTTCATACGGGAATAATGGTCTTATAAAGCCAATACTATGTAATAGATTTTTAGTAATGTGAATGACTGAATTTTAATTTGAGAGAAATCTCATTTTTCTCTCTCATTTCAATATGGTATCAAAGTGGGTTTATTCTTGGACCTCTCTCTGATCACTCTCCATTCATTTGTTTATTTCTCACAGCTGTGTTTACTATGGTACTGCAGTGAAGACCACATGCAACTGCTATTGTTTTCTACCATTCTTGCATTTGTCAATAGGTGAGCAATGCAGACCACGTGCAAAACCCTTTTTGACTTCATCATTCATCTACATTTCTTCTTGTTCTCTCGATCATGTTCATTCTTTCCATTGTTTAACACTTCACTCTATTCATTGTTGTCATTTCAAAAAAAAAAAATTAAAATTTATATATCCCCAAATCTATTGTAGAAGTGTGTTTACATTTGGGAGTTAGAAACCAACAGGGTGTTGAAAATTTGGAGGATTCATGCTTTTTTATGTACATTGAATTATCCAGCAGCAAAGACATCTAAACAAATTTAAGTTTTGGTTTAAAGGAGGATATCCCAACTACTGCCAATAGGTGTTTTAGCTACTGCAAAAGGCATGGAGAAAGCGAATAAGGTGAAAATTTCTGTCAAGGTGTTCTGAAAGAGGATTTTACGGTACAAAAGGAGGAGTTATATAGTTTCAATAAGAGTTTATTTTACTTCTTTATGAGTTTTTTCTTTTATTTCTAAAAAATAAAGGTGAGAAATATTGGAGATATAAGTATTATTTTTAAGGACATGTTGGCATAAAATCTAACACCTTTGGAGTGCAGGTTTGTACGGACAGCTATGTACACTACGCAATGAGTGCTCTTCAAATTAGGAGGGGAAGCTCCCTCGTTGTGCTGTAATGCATGAAAAAGAAAAGTAATCTAAGTCCTATCTTTTTGTTCTCAGCTGGAAGAGGCACAAGGTTAAGAAAACCAAGAACGTTGCAGCTAAGGATTTTTTGGTTTCGCAGTTCATTAACTACAACTAAGCTAACTACTTTAAATCTATCCAGTTTCCTCAAGAAAACAAAGCATGAGGAAATGGAGCAGGGATGATTATAGACGATAAACGTGTTTAGATTCTCTACTTGAAGGCAAGGTGGCACATCTATCAGCTCAATCTAGACAAGTTTATTGGGCACAAAACATATTTAAGAATTTACCATGACAATCTCATGAAACCTTATGTGGCATAACAATTGATCATAATAGTAAAGACTCCACAAAACAAATTTATCATCACAATCTCACAAAACCCTATGTGGCATAACACTTGATCGTAATGATAAAGATTCACAAAACAAATTTACCTAAACTATGGGAAGAATTTACCACGCCAATCTTATGAAACCCTATGTGGCATAACACTTGATCGTAATGATAAAAGATTCACAAAACAAAAAGAATTCACCATTACAATTGCATGAAACCCTATGTGGCATAACAATTAATCGTAATAGCGAAGACACATGAACAAATACCAAAAGAGCAATATTGAGGGCAAGGTAGGTGCAGCATATATTTCTCTCCAGCAAAAGTTATTTACAAATGAGCAAAAGCTCTTATTTCTATACATCAAGGTGTAGGGAACCCTAAAATCACCTTGAGTCATCTACAGTCTTGCAATGCATGCAAGATTCGCTGCCAAACCCTAATGAAGTAAACTATACAATTAACTAGAAAACTACCATCAGTTAATCGAAACATCTAATCTAAAAATGGACTATTGTGCTAGCATGCACGTCCTTATTGAAAGCGAGTTAACTGGAAGACTATCATCAGTTAACGAAAAACCCTAAAAGAAACTCCAAGTGTGTAAATCTGATCTTAGAATAGATATGCATGAGGTGAGACAGCCAGTTAACTTGAAAGGGTAACACCAAGTTAACTCCTGTGTGTAATGTCTATCCTGAGAGGTGGAAACTGAAGTCTACTAGTCGTGATCTCGAGCAATCAACCCCTTAATGAGGCTGTCAACTACATTAGCATTTGAATGTCAGCAACTTGAGCAATCTTAGCAATCTTTGCACACTCAACCTAGCATTTCACTAACTGGCAACTTTGGCGGCTCTGTAACTGAAGTGATGGCCATTATCTCTTCTGCAGCTTGATGCTTCTGACGCTTTGGCATGACGAAACTGTGAGGTTTGATTGCGCACACTCTGGTTGTGAGAAATGCAAACGAACTTGCTACACCTGCAAAATTCCAACAGTATCAACCCTCTAAACCGGCTTTGGAAGACAATCGGCTATACGAGGCATGCAACCATATGGATTTGAGTAATCACGCCTGTCAACCCTCTGAATGCCCTTGATACAAATTGGTCTCAACTTTTCTAACAAAATCATGAATTAAGACCGATTTGGTCTTGAATTCAGTCTATGTGAACTGCACTATGTAAAACTCGCCTGTTGACTGTGAACACGGCTATATTCTGACAACTTTTCTGGAAAACTAAAAATACCCTATTTGAAAAGTTATTTTCGGCAAAAATCTGAGATATGGGTTTTGTCCAGAAAAAGATTCTAAGACAACCCAGAACATCAGAAATGTGAAAATCTGGCTTCTACTTGATCGTACAAAGACTTTTCACTTGAGAAAATTAGTAACTCAAGAACGAACGTTCTGAAGTTAAAAATTCATGAAAAATCAAACGCATAATTTCAACTCGAGGAAGCTATATAGAAATGATCTAGATGCTGAGACTTGTTGAATTTTGCCAATTTTAGGAACATGCGAATTGAAAATTGAGAGAAATCTGAGAACCAAGGAGGAAAAAGACATTTTTTGTATGCTCTTCTTCAATGAAAATTGCCCTTGAATTCTTCAAATTGCTGACAATCGTGAACTTTTAACCTGCAAAAGAATGTGATTGGAGAAATCACCTTTGCAAATAGATGAGAAATTTGCCTTTGCTTTGAAAGAATTCACCCTTTGCTTGAAGAAAAACGAATTTTGACTTTGAAGATATGAATTGCCTTGAAAAATACGGATCTCCCTTGAAAATACGCCTTGTGAATGAAGAAAAATGAATTTTGCTTGAAAAATATGATTTTCTCTTAAGAAAAACGAATTTCTCTTTAGCTTTGTGAATAATAAATGAAGATGGCGCCATGCTTAAATAAGATGAAATTCGCATCAATTTGACAACTGCAAGATTTAAAACCTCAGCTGAAAATAGAAGCCTTTCAATTGGACCATTTCAGTTGAACTGCCACTGATTGGAGGTTCAAAAATAAATAATAATAAAATCTTTATTATGCAATAGCAGAGGCGCCAAAAATAGAAAATCGCCATTCAATGCTAAAATATGCAAAATATTTGAAACTCCAGTTGACAATTGAATGAAGCTTTAGGCTTCACCGTTGGACTTCACCGATTCTGAAAAGTCATCATTTGAGCTTATAGGCGTTCATTTGCTCAAGATATTGCACTTTTTATTAACTTCCTATTTTATAGCTGACGACAAAGTTACAACTGGCCATCTTCGACACTGAATCCTGAGTGACCGGGAGATGCTGAGACTGAGTTGAAGATTTCATTGGAAAGCCCACTGAACAAGGAAGAAATGTCTGCTGGGAGACACTACTACAAAATCCATCATTTAATCCCTTGAAAAATTAGGCGCCACTAATTAAATTCATTTACGGGTTCCAGACTTAGCCATTTTCCTAAACTGCCATCTTACACTTCAAACAGCTGCTGACGGTGAACGGCGAACCCTGCTTACAAGAAACGAAGCTCACTGTGTGCCTGGAGACATTCTGCATCCAACGGATATACGCACGACATCTGAAAGCTGTGTTAAGGGCCTCAAAAGTAAAAGCGCCCCTGGCCTTCAGTTGCACTGACGTCATTTTGACGAAAATTGAACTCTCATCTAAGTACCCTATTTCGACCCCTGATATCTGGAGCTAGGATGACCCAATTCAAGCACTATCTATTTTAACGGATAGCCAGAAGGGCCCACAAGAGAAGTCTTTGGAGGTGACAAAGCAAGAAAACTGCTTCTAAGACCTCAAAAACTCTAGTGCGTATTTTATTTAAAATTACCGATCTAGACTTAGCCATTTTCTGGATATCTTCACTTTGTAGTATTACACTAAAGACCTCGCACGCACGAGCGACTGCCAAATCCTGAAGGCTGACAGCTAGGATCGTTGGATAGATAAAATGATTACGCTCAATAGCCGTGAAGACTTCGAATGCGAACGGGCTCATCTGACAGGCCTAAAGGCTAGGCGCCTCTAGACTGTGGAAATACACTATAAATCGTTTGTTGGTCCGCCCGTGAAATTACGTGCTTGGTAGAACTTCTGCCACAATCACCTGGAACGTCGGATCGACAAGTAGGATGATACATTGCGGAGCTAGACTAGAGTATTACTGATGTTAGGAAGACTCTGTCTGCAAATTTTGGCATCTGAAGGATCCTTTAAACCAGCGCCCTTGGGTTGTACTTGCACTGGGAACAAACGGAGAAGCTCAAAAATGTGAAAACTCCATTTTAAGCTGATCTTTGGATGACTGCCACCGGAGTTCTGAAACTCGGATGACTACGTTTGATATCTCGTCGGATAAGCAGACTAGTCGAGAACAGATTGATTGTATCCGTCATTGAAAATGTCAAGATTTACCCCCTCTTTAAGATGGGTGCCCTCAGGCTAGAGGCGCGCTTTTGCCTGAAAAAGACAAATTTCTCATATCTGGAAATTTAGGGATTTCAACTTTTGTCGCTGATAGCCGGAGCTGTGGGTCTCGGAATGCTTCGCTGGATAGCTCAACGGATAGCCAGACTGATTCTGAAGAGATTGACTAGATGCTTGAACGTTTTAAACAAGATCTTGACCTTCAACAAGCTGGGTGCCCTTGGGCTATACTTGCGCTTTTAGGCTTTTCCTTTGAAAAATCTTCATAAATGACCATTAAAAACTCCATTTTGATCATTGAAATGACCGTAGGCAACGTGAATTACTGTCATGAGATGCTTCTCCATCATGAAAAGCTCCATTTTGAGTCTCTGCTTCTGGTTCTGATCAATAAAAATGACTTTGACTGACAAAATATTGACAAAAACTCCATGCTTGATATTGCCCGAAACTGTATTCTACATCATTTTAGCAAGATTTAGAATTTTAATGCAAAATGCCTTGATGAAGCAAAAAATTTGGTTTGGGTACAACAGGACACATTTTATTCAACACAAAATGGATAATTAAACCTTTATGAAAAGTTTGATGGAAACGATTTTCATAGTTGGAAAATACAGATACAATTATTGTTAATTGAAAGAGATCTCTGGGAAATCTTTGACAATACAATGACAAAGCCAACAGATGGAGATGAACTTCAAAAATGGAAGGTAAAAGATAAGAAAGCATTGGCTATAATTGGTCTCGGTTTATCGAAACCTTATTTACATCATGTAGATTTTAAAAAATCTTCGAAGGACATCTGGGAAACATTGAATACTTTGTTTGGATTAAAAGCTGATAGTGCATAAGTAACTATAAAACAAAAGTTATATGGATTTAAAATGGAAGAAGGTGAAGATATAGTGTCTCACATCAGTAAATATCGTTCCTTGATAAATCAATTGGCTGGAATAAATGAAGAAATAAAGGAAAATGATGCAAAAGCCATACTTTTAAATAGTATGCCAAATAGTATGACTCACAAGGTATTGACGTTAAGCAAAATCAATCCAAGTCTAGAAAGTATTATATCCACATTGCTTGATGAAAGAAACAAACATGTTTAAGAAGAAGAAGTTGCATTGGCTGCACAAAACAAGGCTAGTACTTCTTACAAAAAATCAAATCATATGGCGAAGTTCAAACATGCAAGTGGCACATGTTTCTATTGTAAAAAGATAGGACATGCAGTACTGAATTGCAAACATAGAGGATGGGATCTTCTTGATGGAAAGTTGCAAGATAACTCTTTGATAATTGAAGGAAAGGACCACACTTCAAGTGATGAAGAAATTCCACATCAAAGTGACGAATATTTGTACTAATCTATAGTTTTTCTCTATGTCAATACTAAGGGGGGATGTTAGAATTTAGTACTTGACATAAATAGTTAAATAAATAAATTTGGTTTTGGAGGTTATATTCCCGTAATTAGTTTCATACGGGAATAATGGCCTTATAAAGCCAATACTATGTAATAGATTTTTAGTAATGTGAATGACTGAATTTTAATTTGAGAGCAATCTCATTTTTTCTCTCTCATTTCAATATTAACAACATATAAATTAATCTATTTGGATTACCTTTGGTTGAAACTACGGTTATTGGGTTCCAAGATATTTTCTTATCATACCAGTGATTCGAGTCCCTTTCAAGATTGTGGCATTTCATGAATCTTATACAACACCAATTCATATTCAAATTTATAGTAACTCATATTAATCAAATCAATTCATTCTTCTACCAACTGTGGTAATTTAAAGTCCCATGATTCATAACTTAAGAAAAACCGATAATTCCATTAGAGGTTGCAATTCATAACAATTATTTCAGTTGGGCAATTCTTATATGCCTAAATGTCATGACTCATCCTTGCAATTCATATTTAATACACAACTCTTTTGAGGCAGAATTGTTTGCAAAAAAACTTTAGGGTATAATTCATAATATTTTGGGTTTGTAGGGTTTGAGTGTTCACCTACTCTAAAATTTTAAGAATAATACTTTCCTTTTACATTAGCCATACCATCACAAGAGTTTCTTCCAGCATGTTATCTTCTATATAAAATAATAATAATAATAATAATATATATATATATATATATATATATATATATATATATATCACATGGATTAGAACATTCTCCTTTACAAATCAAATTGGTGATAGGTTTGTAGGAACTCATCAAAACATCCATGTCCTTGAGCCATTGTGATAAAATCTATACATGACAATTGAAACTGTTGTAAACATTTGTGCCCGTCAAAGCAAATTATTGTTTCTAAGTTACAAAATCAGTGTACAAATATATTATTTTTCAAAATCTAAATGTTTTGCGTATCTTGGACCAATTCTATTGAATCTAGTACCATTAAACAAATCAATAGATTTTTAGATTTAGACCTTTTCAAACTATAGAACAACCAAAATTCATAATATTGGGAAAATCAATACCAAGTTCGTACTATTTTAAATTGAGTCTATGCACCTTTTATTAAAACATCTAACTAGTAAAAAGATAATTCATTCCGTTTCAACTGAAATGCTCTCTCTAAGAGCAATACATTACTGAATTATCTCAAGGCAAATATCTTATGCCTTAAAAGATTATTTCCAAGCAAAATCATAGTTAACCTCATTGACATTGTAGCAAACAATCTTTCCTACAAATAACCTTTCTTGTTAGTGGCAGTAGTTGTCATGAGTATGACATAGTATCAACATAAGTAAACTTGTATATCTTGTATTACTACCCCTAAGGTATAATTAAGGATAAAGATTTGTATGGAAGGGATGCATAGAAGTTGATATGCTTATGTAATTAAAGTTAGAAGAATTAGACATTCAATGAAGATGAATAACAATTAATGAAATGGTATACAATAGTAAATTGTCAAACTCAAATTATAAGAACTTAGTTAATTCCAAACACATCCTAGTACACTAAATTGGTAGGATTTATTTTAATAAGTATTGCCCTTTAAATTTATTTTCTTAATTGTGAAGGGTAACTCTCAAAACAACCAATATTGATTTAATTCTTTCACATAAATAGATTGACCTATCATAATGATATACGAAAGTGACCAAAAGGCCTATGAGGTTTTAGAGAAAACCAACCAAACATTAATGCAGGAAGTCACCGAACTAGTTACCTAAGTCCAACAACTTAAGCAAGAATCCAAAACGAAATAGAAATCTCAAAAAGGGAAAATTTCTCAGTCAACCCGACATCAAAACTAAAGAAAGGAAAGACATAGATCAAAAAATAAACGATGAAAAGAATCATTTGAAGAGAGTGAAACTTTCAAATCAAACAATTCTGACACTTCTGAATTGGAATCCTCGGGGAAGATGTTAAGTAAACAAACGCAACAAGAATTAGATAATTTTGCTCATAAAATCAAGCTTCCTGAATACAGCGGTGATATTGGTACAAGAGAGGAAGTAGAGCAATGGTTAACCAATCTAGAGAGATATTTTTACTTGTAAAGCACAAGTAGTTATGCTAGGACAAGAATCACCACCTATCAATTAAAGTGGTGCATTAAACTGGTGGCAAAACATTGTCTGATCTTCAAAACTTCGAGCCGACAAAACAAAATGGACATAATTTAAACAATTATTCCAATAGAAATACCTTTTTGAATACTTTCTACAAAAAAAAGAATGAATTCTTTGAATTGAAACAAAAACTTCAAACCATGAATGAATACAAACAAAACTTTGAAAGACCTAATAGGTTTATGTTGTTCATTGAAGGACATGATTGCGTTGTTAGATTCATCAATGGTTTAAGGTATGAATACCAAGCTCAAGTATGGTGTGACAAACCAATTTTAGTGGATGAAGCCACACAAATCACTAAAAAATTCAAAACTTATCATCAAATTGCAAGACAAAAAAAAGGAAAATCGCAAAAGAAATAGAGAGGAATCATACAAGAAAACTTTCAAGCAAGGACGATACTATTCAAATTAGAGTACAATTCAATGTTGATCCACCAATATGTTCCACTCTAACAAAAACAAACATATACCATCAGGAATCCAATCTTGGCCTTGTGGCGAGAATCATTTGCAACGATATTGTCCTCGATTAAATCTTTACTGTGATAAATGTGGTACAAACCATCATACAGATGATCATACGTGAAAACCCCAACATCATCAAAACAAAGATAACAAGGCTTCTACTCCTTCCAACATGAAATTAAGGGTTCTATAAATGGTCACCCCATTGTTTTTCTTGTTGATTCAGGGAGTAGTCATAACTTTATTTCTCCTAGGTTTGTAGCATAACTAAAGATTATATCTAAATCAATAGAAGCTTTAGTTGTTGAAATGTCAGATGGTAGAGTAGTTAGACAAATTGGTGCAATTATTGAAAAACTAAAGTTCGAATTAGATAACTTTGTAACACATGATCAATTTCACATATTGAATCTTGGTACATATGATATTATTCTAGGTATGAGTTGGCTAGAGAAAAATAACGCTTTCCTAGGTTGTGAGAACAAACAAGTTATCATAAACCCTAACATGGGGACGCCGCATTTTGTAAGGGGAGAAAAGAACTCTTCACATTAAAACTATTTTAGCCATGCAAGTCAAGCGTTGTGCAAGAAAAAATTATAAAATATTTTGTTCTATGCTTTTTCAAACAAGTGATAAATTTAAGACATTAATATGATACCTATGGTACAAGAATTCAAATATGTATTTTCTGAAGAATTAAATAGTTTACCTCCTAAATGATCTATAGAACATGCAATTGATCTAGTTCCCAAGGTAGAACTTGTTTCCAAATCCCCTTGTCGTCAATCGATCCTTGAATTAATTGAACTAAAAATTCAATTAACACAATTACTTAAGGTAAGATAAGACCACGTGTTTGTCCTTGGGGTGCACCAGTGTTATTTGTTAAAAAGAAAGATGGAACCATGAGGTTATGATAGATTATGGACAACTTAATAAATTAACCATAAAAAATAAATACCCCTTATCGCGAATCGATGACCTCCTAAATTAGTTACATGGTACCAAATGTTTTTCCAAAATAGATCTACGATTAGGATACCATCAAATCCACATTAGAGAATTTGACATTTCTAAAACTGCATTTCGAACATGATATGGCCATTATGAATTTGTAGTAATGCCTTTTTGGATTGACCAATACACCTGCAATCTTTATGACCTTGATGCATGATGTCTTTCGACCATTTCTAGATGTATTCCTGATCATTTTTTAGATGATATCTTAATATATTGAAAGAATGAGGAAGAGCATGAACATCTCAGGATGGTACCATAAACCTTGTGAAAACATAAGTTATATGTCAAACTTAGCAAATGTGAATTCTTCAAATCAAAAGTTTCTTACTTAGGCCATGTGGTTTCCGAAAAGGGTATTTCACCTGACCCTGCTAAAATTAAGGCAACTCAAGATTGGCCTATTCCAAAGGATGCTCACAAAGTCAAAAGTTTTTTAGGATTAGCTAGGTTTTATCGTCATTTTGTTAGGAACTATTCTAAAATTGCTACACCTTCGACTGATCTAACTAAGAAAGAACAAAGTTATAGTTGGACCTCGAAATATGATAAGGCTTTCAACACATTAAAAACTTTATGAACATCTACACCTATTCTTTGTATTCCAAATTTTAGTAAACCCTTTGTTGTGATTACTGATGCATGCGGTACATATGTTGATGGTGTGCTAATGCAGGATAACTAAGTAGTGTTTTATGAATCAAGAAAATTGTTACCCACTGAAAGAAATTATCCTATCCATGATCTTCAATTATTAGGCATTATTCATTCTTTAAAAATTTGGCGCCATTATTTATTAGGGAATAAGTTCATGTTAAAAATTGACCATCATAGTCTACAACACATCTTTACTCAACCTCAACTTAACATGAGACAAAGAAGATGGATGGAATTCTTAACTAAATATGATTTCACCGTCCAATATGTTTCTAGAAAAGAAAACATAGTGGCAGATGCTTTAAGTCGAAAACGGTTATGTGTTAATGTCTTGACCCTAGAGTGAAGCCAATTTGAACAAGATATAGAATCCAAGTTACCTATCGATGACTATTTTCAACCAATTTATGAAGGTCTGCAAAATCAGTCCTCTAATGTTTATTTGAAAGATCGATTAGAACATTATTTGCTAAGTAGCAATGGTCTCCTTTATTAAAAAGGTAGATTCTGTATTCCCAATATAATTTAACCTTAAATCACAAATATTGGAAGATTCTCATGATATACCTATAGCAGGACACCCTGGATTCCATAAAACCTGTCTCTCAATCAAAAGAAACTACTTTTGGCCTCAAATGAAGACTGAAATCCATACCTATGTCCAACAATGTTTAACTTGTCAAAGGGTAAAAGGAAAACAATGTAAACCTCTCGATCTCTTACAACCCTTATTGATCCCAAATTGGAAATGGGAGTCAATTAGTATGGATTTTATCACTCGATTGCCTCGAATGCAAAAGGGTCATGATTCTATCTTCGTAGAAGTAGATCGATTAAGCAAAATGATACATTTCCTACCCGTCAAGATAAAATCTTCTACTTCTGACATTGCCCACATCTTTATCAAAGAGATTATTAGATTACATGGTCTTTCAAAGAACATTGTTTCTGATCAAGACCCTAGATTTACATCATCTTTTTTGAAATCTCTTTTTTTCTAAACTTGGTACTAATTTAAGCTTTAGTACTGCATATCATCATGTTAAAAATTGACCATCGTAGTCTACAACACATCTTTACTCAACCTCAACTTAACATGAGACAAAGAAGATGGATGAAACTCTTAACTGAATATGATTTCACCATCCAATATGTTTCTAGAAAGAAAACATAGTGGTAGATGCTTTAAGTTGAAAACAATTATGTGTTAATGTCTTGACCCTAGAGTGAAGCCAATTTGAACAAGATATAAAATCCAAGTTACCTATCGATGACTATTTTCAACCAATTTATGAAGGCCTGCAAAATCAGTCCTCTAATGTTCATTTGAAAGATCAATTAGAACATTATTTGCTAAGTAGTAATGGTCTCCTTTATTAAAAAGGTAGATTATGTATTCCCAATATACCTAAGCTTAAATCACAAATATTGAAAGATTCTCATGATATACCTATAGCAAGACACCATGGATTCCAAAAAACCTCTCAATCAAAAGAAACTACTTTTGGCCTCAAATGAAGACTGAAATCCATACCTATGTCCAACAATGTTTAACTTGGCAAAGGGTAAAAGTAGAACAATGTAAACCTCTCGATCTCTTACGACCCTTATCGATCCCAAATTGGAAATGGGAGTCAATTTGTATGGATTTTATCACTGAATTGCCTCGAACGCGAAAGGGTCATGATTCTATCTTCGTAGTAGTAGATTGATTAAGCAAAATGATACATTTCCTACCTATCAAGAGAAAATATTCTACTTTTGACATTGCCCACATTTTTGTCAAAGAGATTATTAGATTACACGGTCTTTCAAAGAACATTGTTTTTGATCAAGACCCTAGATTTACATCATCTTTTTTGAAATCTCTTTTTTCTAAACTTGGTACCAATTTCAGCTTTAGTACTGCATATCATCCTGAGTTTGATGGACAAACTGAACAAATTAATAGGATTTTAGAAGATATGTTACAACTGTATACCGTGGATAAACCTAAGTCATGGGAAGACTACTTATATTTAGTTGAGTTTCCCTATAATCAAGGATATCATTTGACCATTAATATGTTACCTTCTGAAGATGTGTATAGTCGAGATTATAATACACCTATCTCCTAGTCAGACCTTGTCCATAAGATTTGGTATGAAAATGAAAAAACTATTATAAATGGATGTTGTTATTTACAAGGCCAAACAAAACATGAAAGCTACCCAAGATCAATACAAAAGTTGGGCTGCTTCCAAAAGATCTATAAGATATTTTGATATTGGTGATCAAGTCTTTCTTAGAGTCAAACCTAAAAGTTCATTAAAACTTGGTAAATACTCCAAAATAGCTCATCGCTTTTGTGGACCTTTTGAAATTTTAGAAAGGATAGGTGGTGTTTCCTATAGACTAGCTTTTCCACCTCAATTACAGATTCATAATGTGTTTTATGTAAGCTTACTTAAGAAATATGTTTATAGTGCAAATCATATTATTGATTGGAAAAATATCTTTATTGAGCCTACTTGTGAATTTATAATTGAACTTGAGTTAATAATTAAAAAAAGATCTAGAACTTTGAGGAATAGAATTAGATGAAGTTAAAATTAAATGGTCATTGTAGTATTAATAGTGCTACATGGGAAAAATCTGATTTTATTAAAGCACAATATCCACATTTGTTTAATTAAGATTGTTTCATTTGATTTGATGTAGAGATCCCTTGTGCTCCTGAGGACAACAACTAAATTACATGGGGAGAATTTGGGAGAATTGTCACAAGACTTTTTCTTGTGAAAATACATTGCAATAAAATAATGTAAAAACAAATTTAATTAGAAAACATTATTATTGTTGTGAAAGGGTGTGACTTTGTTACCACCCTTGGGTTATTATTTAAATCCGTAAATTAATAAAGATGAAGGCAAACATAGAAAAAAAAGAGGGAGCAACACAAGAATTCAAAGGGCACACAAGAGTGGAGGTTTGGGTCTTGGCTAGCATTGAAACATTTGGAGAAAGGGCACACAGTGTGTCCAACTCAAGGTACAATGTACACTTGGGAGTGTCTTTGCCAGGGTTGTGTTTAAACTTTATGTCATGAAGGTAGGTTGGATTCTGCATAAGAACCAATTTCCTCTGGGGGTCTTTATGTCGTGAAAAACCTAGACCTACAACCCTTCCTTTGTGCACCGAATAACAACTTTCCAGGAAAATTACAAATGTGTTATTTGATTTTAATTGCATTCATAATTTAAATGTTCAATGCATTTATTTATTACATTTTATCAATGTTATAAATGTTGTTATCATATTAATATTCATAATATTTAGGGGATTAATTATTATTGCACATTTTATTTATTACAATTTTAATTAATATATGCACCCATGTGAGGGTCTTATGAAAATTAAATATTATTCAATATTTTATGATTTATCCTCAAGGTGGGGCATGGGTTTTCCAAGGAGGTTTTGGCATGTTGTTTTGGGATACCAGAGTGGTATTTTCCCCCTTAAACCTCTATATATATTGTGGCCTTGACATTTGGAGAAGATGGCTTTGGAGGAGTTGAAGTTGGCATAACCAGATGCTGCTGGAATTGATATTGATTTGAAGACTCCAACACTTCCAAATTTTTGTATATAGAAAGCCCATGAGTGAAGGGAGCTTGTGAGCTTCCATGTTTTGTAATCCATTTAAATTTGTTATGTGGTTGTTTGTTTCGAATTTGGAGGGGTGTAGGTCTTGGTGAAGGAGACCAAGACTCCATGTTTTTGTAGGTTTGAACGTGTTTGGATAGTAGCAAATAGTCTTGAAGGTTGCAGGTTTATTGCAGCAAAGACTTCCATTAAAGATTGTAGGTTGAAGGAGCTAAAAGCTATACGAAAAGGATAGATTGACGAAGATCAATTTGTGAATGATTTTTGCTGTTTGTAACAAACCTATATCAAATTGTAATCAGATTTGTAATGTTCTCCATCAGCCCATATGGCTGCAAAACTATTTCATTTCAAATATACCCTGTATTCCATGAAATTTGAGGAGTTTAGAATAAGAAATCAAAGTTACTTCTTGCAGATTTTTGGTGTCATTGCAAACAATTTTTGAGTCATATTTTGCATTGTTAGAGTTTGTGATTGAGGGCTTGGAAGTCCTTACATCAGTGGGAGATGGGGATAGTTCTGATATGGAGAGTTTAAGTATGAGTGAATTGAACCATGTGATGATGAATATAGGAGCAACTCATTAACATATGGTAGGAGGCTTGTCAAAATAAATTGGGATGCCTTTTGAGGCCCAAGCCTTCCTCAATAAGTGTGGATGAGAGTTCCTCTAGATTATTTAAGCTTGCTATTGAGATTCTTGGTTTGGTTGTGGCTGAGAATGGATTTTTTTCTTGTGGTGGCTTGCTATAGGGGCTTAAAATGTGAATTCCACCTTTTTTTTAGCTAGGAGTTTTGGTGTTTTGCCTAGTTTGGCAACTTTGGGTGTTGATGGTAGGGGTTTGACATGTGATGCTAATATGTCTAGCACTCATGTTATTTTGGGAGTCACTTATTTTCAAGATCCCTACTCATCTTTATGCTATAAAGATGTGATATTCCCTTGCAATGATCCTATGATCTCTAGTTGTGGGGTGTTTGATTGGAAGTTTGTGTAAGATTCTTGTCTAGCTGCAACTTCTTTTATGGGTCCTACTAGTCCTGCTCAAGTTCTTGAGGTAGGATTTCATTGGAGATGTTCTAGTTTTGCAAAACCCTCAAAGAATGTTGTATAGTGTTAATAATTGTTCATTTTGTTCAATGTAAAGTCTAGAGATAGCTTAGTTTTCTAGAGAGTTTCCTCTTACAAATTGAAGAGTGGTTTATTCTTGCATATTGTTCCATTTTGTGATTTTTTGAAAGAGAAATTAAAATGCAACAAATTACAATGAGAATAACTCTATCTAAAACTAGCCCAAAAGAAAGGGAAAAAAATGCAAGGTATGCAATCTTCACCATTACAAAAACAAACTTAACACAAACTCTCCTAAACAAATAAACCACGTTCTGATAGTATCTTGGAGACAAATTTGGACTGTCAAAGGCCATTTAATAAAACCAAGTCACATGTTAGTTGTGTAGATAAGCTACCCAAAGATAATAAACAAAAAACACAAAGAAACTATCTCATAAACAAACGAACCACATTCCAATATAATCCTAGAGACCAATTTGGGTTATGAAAGGCCATTCAATAAAACCAAGTCACATGTTAGTAATGTTTATAACCTACCCAAAGATAATAAACAAAAAGCACGAAGAAACTATCTCACAAACAAATAAACCACAAGCCAATAGAAACCTAGAGACCAATTTGGGCCATGAAAGACCATTCAATAAAACCAAGTCACATGTTAATAGTGTTTATAAGCTACCCAAAGATAATAAACTATAAACAATATTTGCTAAAGCTCTTCTGGATTTTCAGTATCGGAGTATTTTTTATCAATATTTTGAAGTAAGACACCTCATTCATCATCATGGTTAAAAAAATTAACTTAAAAATTATTTGGCATCATTTCAGAATGCTCCTATTTTTATCAACCATACGTTCTAACCACACAAAATCAGGCAAACAGGTTAAGATTGATAAGATTTGTTAACAGATAAGTTTAAATTATTGTTAATTGACATCGCAGCCTCTTATCTTTCATACAGATTAAATAGATTATAAGCTACTTAAACTACACCTTTTTAATAATTCAATATACCTGTGGACTGTTCCCATATACCTGACTAGAACACACACGTTGACAAATAGAAAATAAGTAACGAACATTTTCTCTCTAAATGATAAATATCTATAGAACAACTGAAATGAACGAACTCAAAATATAGTTACATTGATCTTGCACAAACAATACCATTTTCTCAATGGCTGCTTATTTCTCTCTATTGGTGATAAAACTCAATAATCCTCGGTCCAAAATACATCTGTACATTGCAAAATCCCTTATTGGAACATGCATTCATCAATTATACTACTGTCTCTATACATGAGCTCCCGGCTATAATTCCAGATGTATATTGTTTTTCCTGTAACTTCTTTTGCATGTATAGTATAGACATACTAAATCTCTACACATTGTGGTAAGAGAAACAATGGGAATACTGTGGCTAGGTGCAAGTTGACAATAGAAATACCGAAATAAATTAGAATGGGATTCAAAAGGAATGAAAAACAACAATGAAAAATAACTCTAAAATCAAATCCAGAAAGCAACCAGATCATGTACGAGGCTTAGATGACTAGATCCAAATGCATAAATCCTACACAAGACAGATATACAAAACCCATTGGACAAGTCAATCCAGTGAAATGAAGTTCCCTTATCAGAAGGTGCCTCCAACAGAGTCCGGAGAAAGAGGCTGATGGAGAACAAAGCTCTGCTCTGCATTAGAGATACGATCAGAAGGGCTAGCATCCTCATTGATCACCGCTGAAAGGACAGTAAATATAATTCAGGGTGGCACTGCATGTAAGCATAAGAACCCCTTGGGTAGCTCAAGGCTAAGGATAATTACAAAGCTCTCCGAATGTATATGTATTCTCATTCCTGCTGATTTACTAATATGTATGTAGCTGTCAAGTATTACAGGTTTTGAATTTTTAATAGATTCTTATTCCATTTTTTTCATTTTTTGTGTGTGATAACTGAACATATTGCAAACTAGTCAATCCACATGACAGATGCAATATCTCATCATAACATTTTAATTTTAAGTAAAGTAGCTGCTCTTTGTAACATTGCAATCCTGGCTTGTTATCCACATGTCAATTGTTAAGTAAGAAGAGATCACAGAGCAACTGTTTTAGGTCCTCCACATTGCCTCTTGTCAAAAACAATTCTACAAGCAATGTTTCTAGTAGCTCTACATGAAACCAAAACATCATATGTCAGTTTTAAAAGCTCTTTTTAGAAAACTACTTCATGAAAGCAAGATTAAATTCCAGAACATGATTATCGAGTATTGCTTAGTACCTGGTAACATTGCAATCTTGGCTTGTTATCCACATGTCAATTGGTAACTAAGAGGAGATCACAAAGCAATTGTTTTAGGTGGTCCTCCACATCAGCCCTGGTCAAAAACAGTTCTACAAGCAATGAATGTTTCTTGTAGCTCTGCACGGAACCAAAACATCATGTCAGTTTTAAAAGATCTCTTTAAAAAATCACTTCATGAAAGCAAGATTGAATTCCCGATATTAAGTATTACTCAGTACCAGGTAACATTGCAATCCTGGCTTGTTATCCACATGTCAATTGGTAAATAAGAGGAGATCACAAAGCAATTGTTTCAGGTCCTCCCCCACATCACCTCTTGTCAAAAACAATTCTACAAGCAATGTTTCTTGTAGCTCTGCATGAAACCAAAACATCATGTCAGTTTTCAAAGCTCTTCTTAAAAAACCACTTCATGAAAGCAAGATTGAATTCCAGAACATGATTACTAAGTATTACTCAGTACCAGGACAGTGGTAGAAAAATCTGACAGCCTGTTGTGCAGCCATTTTCACCAAGGAAATATCAGATGATTTGAGATTAAGCAACACAGCTTTGACAACCTTATGACTGCTATCTTTACTGCACAGGCCAAACGAATGATTTTAGCACAAGCAAAGTTTAATAATAACAACTTAGTAAACACGAGTGTTGTAAAGATCCCATTTTAGACCATGTGTGGATACAGTTCAAGAGGTGTCACAGAGTTGAAAGACATAAAAAAATTGACTAGAAAGAGTACAAAGGGGGAAGGCTTTGCTAAATATATAAGTGAAGTCCAGATGCAAGTGCAAAAGCAGCTAAGGATTGGGCCATACAAGAAGCACATAGATTAGAGGAGACGAGAAATTGAGTTTCAAGGAGATTTAGTGGAAAAGGATTGGACCATACAAAGTTTTGAGAAGGTTCTCAAGTAGTCATATGAAATAATGTTGCCTAAAGTTACGTACATTTCACCCATATTAAAAGTGGTAAACAGACATGCATTTCATGGCATGCAAGACAAAGAGGATAAAAAAACTAAGATTTTTTGATTGCTGATTAGAAACAACAGATGCTTGAGGAGGAAACAGAAGATTCTGGACTCAAGTAGATAGAAGAGCCAAGGAAGAGGAGCATAGGAAGTATTTTCTCAAGTAGAGAATCAGTCCTATAGAGGACTCAACGTAGTTGAATTCTGCTAAGGTTGGTTGTTATGGCTATACCTTGCGAGATTTAACCTTGAGTCAGGAGAGACTAATGTTTTCTATTATCCAGGGTGTCTGATGCAAGTGCATCTTGGGCATAGAGAAATCAGATCCATAAGGCAACAAATTTTATTCATTTATTTTGAAAGCATTCACATAAAGGGATAACAGAATGCGTAGAAATGGAGAATTTAGAAGGTTAAGGGTCAAGGAAAATCAATCAAGTCATTGGTTTTCTAATTACTTCTATAAAATCCATTGAAAGCTAAAAGAGAGGGATTTTTGAAATCTGAATTAAAACAATAGATCTTCATCATGCATTAAGAATATGAGTATTAAAACTGAGTTCTGGCTGCAAGGACAAGGCTGCTGTTAATTTGGCTCTATCCTTGATTGCATCAGTTAATTAAGTTGCCATGATTGGAACAAGCAAAATCGTTATTTTTGTTGGTACCTGTCAGTTAAAGAAAAACTGACTATTTAGCAACAAAAAGATCTAGGTTTCAACAAGATGTTGAAGAGAAATACCTTCAGATGTTGAGAATATACTTGTTCACAAACAGGGTGAGCATAATACTAACTTGCAAGCCTAAGCCTATATTTTGAACCCTAAGAATTATGATATCATTTACTTGAGTCAATTTTGGGGGTAAAAGGTTTCCTCCCAAAAATAGACGAAGAGGGGCCATTGGATGCTACGATACATTTTCCAAAACATACCCTACCAAACAAGGCAGTGGAGATTTACAATCATGTTGCCTCGCTTCTACTCAAAATGGCACATTTTTAAAAGGTCCAAACACTTGGCGATTGGGGCTTGCCTAGGGTAATCTAAGAGAAGATTTATTATGGTTGCAATTCTCAAGTTGCAGAAGCTGGAAATTTGTTCTTTCCTTTGCCTCTAATTCTTTAGCTGCAGAGAGAAATCGAAGCACTTACACAGGTTCATTCATTATAGGAACAGTCTCATGCCATCAAAGGCATGAAATTTGTCTAGATTGATACTGTTGTCACCTATTCATCCAAATTCAAATTCAGGGCACCTCTTGATTTGGAACAGTGTGGGACAAAAAATCTCACTTATTCTAAATTATAAGACAATTCTAGTAAACTGTAATGTTAATGCTTAATTCCCATTCTTAATCTTTTTTGTGTTTGATTTCCCCTTTTACATAGTTGTTCTTAAAGCTTTTGAGTCTCTAAGATGTTTTTAGGAACCACACATTGTAATCAAATTGCATAGAATGTGGATGTGAGTTCACCTTATGATGTGAACAAAGGCAAAGGAGAAGACTTGCAGGGTGTGGACATCTTGCAGACCATAGTTTGCAGACTTGAACTTGGAGAGTACTTGGCAAAACCAAGGTTTGTTGGAGGGGCAAATGTAGGGTTTTAAACTTTTATAGAAAAAAAATTAAAATCCTTGTGAATACGCATTTTGACCTGCGTTGACACGTTTCAATCCTGCATTGTGATTTTTTACCTCGGAATCATGTGAAACCTGAAATATATATACAATTTTTCTGATTTTTGTAACATAAAATGATGCCCTTATTTTCTGATTTTATACTTCTGCTCAAATCCTAGTTTGCTGATGCGAATTTCTGAGTTCATATATGGATTAGCAGCAACATTTTTCATCTCAATAACATCAAAATTTATAACAGATTTGTTTGATCATGAACAAGCATGAAAACAACACAATAGAGTACCCAAACATCCACTAACATATGCCAAAATTTCTGATATTCAAATGTCCAGTCTTCTGCTACAGATCAGATCTAACTAAGGATGCGATTACATAATGCAATGGGCTCCAAACATGCCCAGAACCTTATAGAAGTCTGCTGATATGAAGTAACCCCAATTTATGCAATGATATGACCTCCTACACTAACCCTAGCTGGGCGAAATTGCTCCAGCTCACACCAATGCCAACAAAATGCAACTATTTGATGAAAACAACTCTAAAACCCTACCAAAGGGGTGCGCTGGCCTACTGGCCTGCTGATAGGGTTTGCAACCCTTGAAATTTGAAGAATATCCTCCAACTTGCCCAATTTGCCCCACCAACTAGATGCCTAAATGTTGACACAGAAATCTGAATGTGATCCTAGCAAGAATCACCATTGAAGCCCATGTGAACCTCCGTCATGAAGTCCTCCATGGAAGAAGCTAGGGTTTTGTCCAACTTCTCCTCAATTCCTAAGGGTTTTCGTCCTTAAAGAATTCGCCAAAGTGCAGATCAGAATAGCAGAGATGAATTAGTCCATGATAAAAAATGCCTTCCAAGTGACCTTGTTTATATAACAATCTCCTTATGCCTCCCAAACTGGCCGACCCAACTTTGGGCACCAAAACTTGCAAATTAAAATTGTTTTAATTTATTTTTCCCTCCTTTGGGCGCCCACTTGACTTTTGAATTTTTTATTATTTTTTTAGTTATTTTTTTCACCTTATTCCTCCAAAAAGGGACCGCCCCAGCCCATATAAAATATATAAGATATTTTTGGCACAAATATTCAAAAATTAAATATTATTTTCCCTTCTTTTGGGCGCCAAGACTCAAAAATAATAAAATATTATTTTTGTTTTGAGAAGGGACATTACAAAACCTGGCAAGTTTTTGTCTACAACTCATCTGTAACTCATCTGCAGAGACTCACGAGTTAAACCTGTGTTTCCTCATGCAGTTTAGACAAGTACTCAACAACTTGGCGAGTACTCACAGGGCTTGCAATCTATTTTGCAGACAATCGTATGCCTATATGCCAAAAAAGCCAATGACAAAATGAAGCATAGCTCATTTATGATGGACCAAGAACAAGTCACAGATACCTGTTCTAAACTTCTACCACATTGCTTGCTCTCAGCAGGCTATATTTTGGTTCACATCAATTTGTTCAATTTGACCATAGAAGAACTCACATTCAAGGAGTGAATTGAAAAATGAATTAGTTAGAGACTATGGTGCTAGCAGATGCTTGATTTAAAGTATACATGCAACTTAAATCAGGGGTGTGCATTATTAGTGTTTTATCGTGTAAGTGTTAAGCAAGATATGAGTTAGGTGTATCACTTCACATAATTTGCAGTGCCACAGTTGAATGTTCCAGAAAAAAAAGGATTTCTAACATAGGAGGTGTTCAAGTGGTGCAAATTGGAATGTATTGAATGAGGAGAGTACAACAGGGAGAATGTAAGGAAAGTGTGGTGGGAGATAAATGCAAAGTGCAAGGCAGCAAAGTAAAAACACATGATAGAATAATGAACAAAACTATCAAGTATATGTGAGTGGTATAAGTACACAATGTTTTAGTAGCCATAGGTATATTTCCTCAATTGCCTTCTAATTTATACCTGTGGCGACTAATATAAATATATACTTTTTGATATTGAGTGTGTATATGTGTGTATAACAACAATGCAGATGCTTTCATATGTTTTGAAAATGATATGTAATATAGCATTCTATTCGTAATTGGAAAAGTTTACAATGGATTACACTGTTTTAAAGTTGAGACTTGTAGAGCTCAAGAAGATTGCAACTCATCCCTAGGATATGTTTTTTCTCATTCAGGTACAAAACTTCACAACCAAAATTTTAATTCATTTCAACTCTTAGTTGACTCATGCAACTGTAACATACTTGATCTCTGAATGCATTAGGTATGTGTCATAATTAGGTACGAAAGTAAGTCACACAGAAAATTGCAATTCAAATAATGATAAACTTTTCTTCCGCATGTCCATGTGTGGAAGAGCAGAAAGGAATAGAGCTAAGTACCTTGGACAATGTAATAAGAGCCGCTCAAGAAGTTGATAAATACGATTTTGAGCATCTTTGTTTTGTACTTTTGTTAGCTCAATCAAAAAACTCTCCAAAGATGCAAGAAGAGTAGGTACATGTGCAGAAGCCTTCTCCACGTCATCAAGAACTGAGAGTAGGTTATTCTCATCTTCAAGATAACAGTTCTGTGCCAAAAGAAGCATACTAAGTTAGAAAATGAGATTAAAATCTGTCAGAAACTGCACAAAGAGAGAAGCCAAGCTAAAATTAAACAATATAAGCTTAAAATATCACTCCAAACTGCTATTATTGAACTTCTTGGTAACATCTAGCAAGGATTATATATCTAAAGTGTTGCAGATATCTTTTTTCTTTAAGAATCATGATTCATAGAAACACTTTGATGCTTAGAGCTCAACAAATAACTGGATTAAAGTAGATTTCTAGATGCTGGTTGTTACATGTTTTCCAATCAATAAGCAAATTTCAAAGCTTGGCTTTAAAATCCTTCTCCTTCATATACAGAACTGCATTTTTTTGTATAAGAAAATGCGACATTTTTATTTAGGTAGACAATTAGCCACTTTTCACCTCAAGACTTTGGAGAAGCTATTAGGTTCAAGTATGCCTTTCAAATAGATGCCAATATGTGCCTCTAGAGACATTGTCAGGTTTGATCCTTTTGGCAAAATGTTCTATGGGACATCCCACTACATCTCAGCAACAGAAATTGTATTTTGAGTTCATTTTTACCACTTTGAATACATAATATCCTTGTTGATGTGAGAATCTACTTAACAGTTCATATTCTACTGACTCTTTTACCTGACCTAATAGTCTTCACAGGCAATCACATTTAGGGCTTCTACATTGTATAGATTTGCTCAACAATCAAGATTGCATGAGGTATGTTCCAAATCATTTTTAGCTCCATGTGAGCACCTTGACTTTGGCCCCTGTAGCCCAATCCTTTTGCTTTGTTACAGTTGGAAAATGCATTCAATACAGTAATACCCTCATTTTGCAAATTTTTCATAGTTTGGGTGTTATCTGATATCAAAATATATGCTTGATCCCAAGTCAAATCTTTCACCTTAACAGTTTTTTTAACTGGCCCATGTTTTTGTTATGCTGCAAAACATCCATCTTATTCCAACAGAAAGATTCTTATTCTATTAAAGGAAAGGCTACAATGTCAGAATCTGGACAAAATTTGTAATATCCCCTTCTCAAACCTGATCGTTCACATGACCGTTGGCCTTTTTCTGGAAACCCGAAGGCTAGTCGGAAGGTAAAATTAGGGTTTCCTATTTTTGAGGAGGTCATTGCTCAGAGATGGTGAATTCAATGGCGGATCCTTTCTGGGTTTTCAGAGAGCTTCGCAGTGGTTTGTTCATCTCGGCATTCAGAGCACTTTTTGGAATTTACTATTTTTAGTAAATTCTATTTTTTGGCAGCTTTCCAGTTGAGTTCAGCTTGGTTGACTTCCTGCTTCAGTTTGGTCAGATGATTTGCTCAGTATTGGCTTCAAGGCACATTCAGAGGGATAAGTTAAGTCATTTAATTAAAAAAAAAGCACATTTTAAATATTATATTTTAACGTTGACCCCTTGGCTTAGATCAATGACTTAATGTTGTTTTTAAAAAAGTGGTCTTTGAGGGTGGCGCCCTCATTAAAAGATTATTTTAATTATTCCCAAAGTCAAAGAAAGGTTATGAAGGGCGCATTTATCAAAAGTATGATATTTATTTAAAATATCAAATCTTAAGCCTTGAAGGAAAAGTACGCCATCCTTGAGGAGATTAAGGTTTTGACCTAAAAGTGAATTTTAGGGTTTTGAGAAGTCAACTGGAGAATTATAAAAAGGAGTCTTGGAGCATCATTTGACATCTTTGGTCGACTATACCGTTATGCTGCCGGATTGGCTCTGGAAACTGCTTCGAGGAATGAAGGCCTCCTAGCTCGGGCATCGCTTCGTGTTTGCAAGACAACATCTAGTGGTGAATCATTGTATTGTGAGTTGCATTTAGTTTGTGTTTTGTTCTCAGCTCATTGCATAGTTAGATTCGAATTGGCATTTAGTAGTTTCAGCAAATTGCATTGTTCTAGACAGCAGATTTCATGTTTTAATCATAACTCAAAAAAAGACAAAATTATAGTTCTGGGTATCATTCCATTGTCATTGTTAGACCTAGGCGTCCATATTCTCCCATTTGCAGATTTTAATGTTGTGTATTGAATTTTTAAAGTCAAGTCGAATTTCTCAGCTGGGCCGTACCATTTAATGGCATTGGGATTCGTGCATAATTCATGTGTGGGTTTTAGATCTGTTTTCATTGTCTCATCTTAGGCGTCTCCTTGGTTAAGGCTTAGTGCATTTGATTTCTAGTCAATCGGAGGTTATACGTGGAAGATATGAGCATTTAAGTAATTCCTTAGACTGCTGTTTATGCATTTAATGAGCAGATTTGTAACAGAAAATCAGAAATCTGTATCTCGATCTTTGAAAGCGTTTGGTTTTGGTATTACTATTCAAAATAAAGGTGGTTCCATATGATGTAATGCTGATCCTTTAATTTCATAAGATATTGGCAGGCGAAGGCTCCTTATTTGTAAAACTGACAGTAGTACTGGCAGTTATTTCATTATTGCTCAAATCTGGTTGTGTTCTCATTTTCATTTGAAGTTTGTAATAGATAAATCTCCGCCCTATGGTCGCTACTTTCCCATCTTGGGTCAGCAAGCACATTCTGGGTGTCGAGTATTTCCAGTTTCAGCATTTATTTCAAGCATTTAATTCTGTAATCACTCCATCATATGGTCGCCCCTCACTCCGCCTTGGATTGGGTAGCACATACTTGACGTTGAGTTCCTTTCTGTATTTAGAGTAGAGATCCTCTGACCAATGCTCGCCATCATCGGCGCCATTCTGGTTAGAGTTGCTTTCTTGCACGTTTTGGTTTATTCTCTAACCTTAACGGGTGCTCTGCTTTGTAATTTGTAAATTGAAAAGTAAAAAAATTTGGCTCGGAATATTTCAGTGGTATCAGGGCCACGCATCCTGCCATCCTGTGAAATCAGCTTCATATGAGTGACAGAGAACAGAGGTATTTGGCAAGAGTATACAAGAGGGATACCGTTCAGACACAGTGGTATCAAGCCCCAGAAGGGCAAACAACTTTAGAGATTTTGAGGGCTAATTGGGAGCCTTCACAAGAAACGGAAATGGGGGATAATGAAAGAAATGAAAGGATTCTTGGTAGTGGTGAAAGAAGTTCTGGCAACAGAGGTGACAGTGGGAAAGGTATAGACAACTCAGCCAATCTAGGTCAAGGACTTGATAAGAAGATGGATGCCTTGTTGGATATGTTTTCTCTCATGTTGGGAAAATTGGGTCCCAGTATTCCACAACACAATACAGGGCATGCCGGTGAGCACAGTGCTTCCAACCAGCACAATGGTCATGTTGCCCAACCTTCAGTGAGCAGCACTTACATTTCTGCTAGACCATTCAAACCCACGTTTGTGGCACCCGCTAACCCACATCCTGATCCCGAAGAAAATGCTTCATCTTTGGAGAGGCTGAGGATAGGCCGTACGAAGTATGACACCCTTCCTGATGAGGTCAAACTTGACATGTCCTTCAATGATTACATGGAGTATAGAAGGAAGGATAGAGGCCAAGGGAGAAATTATGACCAACGAAGAACTCCAGCACAGGGAGACTTGTATCAAGCTATCAACAAGGTTACGCTTACCCACTTCGATGGAAGTGATAATAATTCTGCTCGAGCTTGGATACAGAAGCTAGACAATTATTTGGCTCTTAGGCCAATGGCTGAAGAAGAAGCGATTAGATTCGCTACGCTACACCTAGATGGGGTGGCGCATGAGTGGTGGTACCATGGCCTAGTCACCTTAGGTCATGGGTCTATCACTAGCTACGATGAGTTCACCAATAGACTCATTGAGAGGTTCGAGAAGAAGGACCCAGAAGTGCATTTTAGGGAGTTGGCACAGTTGAGGCAGTATGGCACTGTTGATGCCTACATAGCTGAGTTTCAAAGACTTTCAGTTATGGTCACTGGAATCACGGAGAGAAGATTAGTGATCCTATTCAGCGAAGGATTGATGGAGCCACTCAAGGGTTGGATCAAAGCTTTTGATCCACCGTCCTTACAAGAAGCAATGAAGAAAGCTAGAAACATGGAGTGGGCTGCTCCCAAAGCAAAGTTCCATTCCAAACCAGCATTTCACAAGGGGGATAGAGGGAAAAAGTTTCATCAAAAGCCTCACCATAAGGAGTTTAAACCGCAGAAACCTCATGGCACAAGATTGGATCCAGAGACTATCAATGAACTCCGAAGAAAGGGGTTATGTTTCCGTTGTTGGGAAAAATGGTCCCAAGATCATGTGTGCCCAAAGGGTGCTAAAATCCATCAAATTGAGTTCTATACAGCTGAAGAAAGCAATTCTGATTTTTCTGATCAGCAAGCTGATTTTGAGGACAGCGATGAAGAAAAAACTCCAGAAGAGTCTGAAAGTGAAAAAGAAAGTGGTGGTACATTGGCTCAACTTTCGAGCTTCCAAAAGAATGAGTCTTTCAAAGTTCGTGGGATGATCAAAGGGCAGCGTATTGTTGCTTTAATTGACACTGGAGCAACACATAACTTCATAGACGAAGTTGTGGTGGCAAAGAAAGGGTTGCAAACAGAAGACTTTGAAGGTTTCAGAGTTATGGTTGCTGATGGGTTTCACATCTCATGCACCAAGAGGATTCCCAACATGTCAATGCAATTGGGCAATTACGAAGTCAAGGATGACTTCTATGTGGTTAATATTGGAGATACGGATGCTGTCCTTGGCATTCAATGGCTGCGATCTCTTGGAGAGATCTCTTTAAATCTGCAAACCATGGAACTCAAATTTCAATCCGATGGAAAGAAGGTGGTGTTGAGAGGAATGTCAAATGGTGGCCCTCGGATTGTGTCATTCAAGAGGATGGCAAGGTTGATACGTCATGACCAAGTGGAGTGGGCTGCGGAGTGCATGATTCTTCCAGCTAGTCCAGCTGAAACGAAAATAGAGCATCCTCCAGATATTCAGTCTTTACTCACCAAGAAGAGTAAAGTGTTTGCTGATTTACCTCCTGGACCCCCTCCTGATCGAGGTTCAGAACACATCATAGAGCTCAAGGAAGGGGCTAAACCGGTGATCACAACTCCATATCGGTATCCGAAGAGGCAAAAGGATGAGATCGAGAAGAATATTCGAGAACTTTTGGAGATGGGTTTCATACGCCCAAGCAAGAGCCCCTTTGCATCTGCAGTGGTTCTTGTGAAGAAGAAGGATGGTACCATGCGCATGTGCGTGGACTATCGTGCTTTGAACCAAAGCACCATCAAGAACAGATACCCCATTCCCAGAATAGATGAGCTCATTGATGAGCTACATGGGGCTAAGTTCTTTTCGAAGATTGATCTGAGGTCGGGTTACCATCAGATACGAATGAGGGGATCAGATGTGGAAAAGACAGCTTTCAGATGTCACTATGGCCATTTTGAATTCTTAGTCATGCCATTTGGGTTGACTAACGCTCCGGCTACCTTTCAGTCTTGCATGAACCGTGTCTTTCAGAATCAGTTACGAAGGTTTGTGCTGATATTTTTTGATGATATTCTGATCTACAGCAAGACTTGGGAAGATCACCTCAAGCACTTGGAGGAAGTGCTTAGTATCATGGAATCTGAGAGCTTGTTCGCAAAAGCTTCCAAATGTGAATTTGGAATGGAGGAGTTACTGTACCTTGGCCACATAATCAGTGCTGAGGGAGTGAAGGTGGATCCGGAGAAGATCAAAGCAGTAGTTGATTGGCCACCTCCTGAGAGCTTGACTCAGTTGAAAGGTTTTCTGGGTCTTTGTGGTTTTTATCGGAGATTCGTAAAGGGGTATTCACAGAATGCTGCTCCTCTTACTGATCTCACCAAAAAGGGAGCCTTTGCTTGGTCAGAAAAGGCTCAAATTGTTTTTGATAAGTTCAAGAAGATCATGAGCTCGTGTCCAGTTTTGGCTATTCCGGATTTCTCCAAGCCATTTGAGCTGCAATGTGATGCATCGGGTGAAGGAGTGGGGGCTGTCCTGATGCAAGACAAACACCCTATCGTGTTTGAGAGCAGAAAATTACGGGGTGTTGAAAGGACATACTCAATCTATGACAAAGAAATGCTTGCCATTATGCATGCATTAGCCAAGTTCAGGCAGTACTTGGTGGGGAACAAGTTCGTGGTTAAGACGGACCACAATAGCCTCAAGCATTTCATGCACCAGAAAGACCTAAATGAGAGGCAACAGAAATGGGTGAGTAAGCTTCAAGCTTACGACTTTGACATTGAATATGTCAAAGGGAAAAATAATGTCGTGGCCGATGCTCTCTCCAGAAGGCCTCATCTTAGCTCATTGTGTGAGCTTACTGCAGATTGGAGAGACATGTTGCTTGCTGATTATGCCAAAAATCAGTTTGCAACCAGCATTCTGGAAGGTACTTTCCATGATGAAAGGTACCAGGTGGTTGAGGGATTGATCCAGTATAAGGGAAGAATCCTTCTGGTGGCTGATTCTAAGCTTAAGAGGAAGATTCTTTTGACTTTTCATGACATTCCAGTTGCTGGTCACCAAGGTTTTTTCAAGACCTATAGGCAGATCCGAGAAAGGTTTTCTTGGAAAGGATTGAAAGGAGAAGTTCAACGCTACATTCAGGAGTGTCCTGTTTGTCAAGCGAATAAAAATGAGCATACATTACCAGCCGGTTTGCTGCAACCACTTCCTATTCCCAATCAAAAATGGGAAAGTATCTCGATGGACTTCATCACAGGGTTGCCCAAGGCCCAAGGGAAGGATTGTATTTATGTAGTGGTGGATAGGCTAACCAAATTTGCTCATTTCTTCGCCATTACCAGCACTTTTTCTGCAGCCCAAGTTGCAGATCTGTTTTTTCGAGAAGTGTTTAGGCTACATGGGTTGCCAAAGAACATTGTGAGTGATAGGGACAGCAAGTTCCTAAGTACGTTTTGGCAAGAAGTCTTCAGAATGAGTGGTACTGTGCTCACCCCAAGCACTAGTTACCATCCCCAAACAGATGGGCAAACAGAAGTGGTGAACAAGTGGTTGGAAGGCTACTTGAGAAATTATGTGTCAGAACAGCAGAAAGCTTGGGTCAAGTGGCTGCATATAGGCGAGTACTGCTACAACTCTACTTTTCATATGTCAATTAAGATGTCTCCTTTCTTGGCACTTTATGGGTATGAAGCACCTAGTTTTGCAGATTTGGTGTTTGGTGAGAGCAAAGCACCCCTAGCCAAGGATTTGTTGCAGCATAGTCAAGACATAATGAAATCCTTGAAGGATAATTTGCAGATTGCACAAAATCAGCAGAAGTTGTATGCCGATCAGAGGCGTGTTGAGCGTTCTTTCGAGGTTGGGGATATGGTCTATCTTCATTTACAACCATATAGACAGTCTACTCTCAAGAAGAGTGGAGCTGAGAAGCTCAAACCTCGCTTCTATGGGCCATTTAGGGTCATCATAAAAGTTGGGGCAGTAGCTTATGAATTAGAGCTACCTTCTGATAGCAGAGTGCATAACGTCTTCCACGTGTCTCGCCTCAAGAAGGCACTAGGACATAATGTGGTTGCTTCATCACAGTTGCCACCGTTGGATGAAGAGGGACAGTTGGTTCTAATTCCAAAGGAGATACTTTATGTCAGAGAACGTTCTTTGAGGAAAAGAACCATCAGAGAATACTTGGTAAAGTGGAAGAACCTGCCTATGGAGGATGCAACTTGGGAAAGTGATGAGATATTGCAGCATCCTAGTTTGCGATTGCTTGAGGACAAGCAATCTTGGGGAGGGCAGACTGTAATATCCCCTTCTCAAACCTGATCGTTCACATGACCATTGGCCTTTTTCTGGAAACCCGGAGGCTAGTCGAAAGGTAAAATTAGGGTTTCCTATTTTTGAGGAGGTCATTGCTCAGAGATGGTGAATTCAATGGCGGATCCTTTCTAGGTTTTCAGAGAGCTTCGCAGTGGTTTGTTCATCTCGGCATTCAGAGCACTTTTTGGAATTTACTATTTTTAGTAAATTCTATTTTTTGGCAGCTTTCCAGTTGAGTTCAGCTTGGTTGACTTCCTGCTTCAGTTTGGTCAGATGATTTGCTCAGTATTGGCTTCAAGGCACATTCGGAGGGATAAGTTAAGTCATTTAATTAAAAAAAAAGTCACGTTTTAAATATTATATTTTAAAGTTGACCCCTTGGCTTAGATCAATGACTTAATGTTGTTTTTAAAAAAGTGGTCTTTGAGGGTGGCGCCCTCATTAAAAGATTATTTTAATTATTCCCAAAGTCAAAGAAAGGTTATGAAGGGCGCATTTATCAAAAGTATGATATTTATTTAAAATATCAAATCTTAAGCCTTGAAGGAAAAGTACGCCATCCTTGAGGAGATTAAGGTTGTGACCTAAAAGTGGATTTTAGGGTTTTGAGAAGTCAACTGGAGAATTATAAAAAGGAGTCTTGGAGCATCATTTGACATCTTTGGTCGACTATACCGTTATGCTGCCGGATTGGCTCTGGAAACTGCTTCGAGGAATGAAGGCCTCCTAGCTCGGGCATCGCTTCGTGTTTGCAAGACAACATCTAGTGGTGAATCATTGTATTGTGAGTTGCATTTAGTTTGTGTTTTGTTCTCAGCTCATTGCATAGTTAGATTCGAATTGGCATTTAGTAGTTTCAGCAAATTGCATTGTTCTAGACAGCAGATTTCATGTTTTAATCATAACTCAAAAAAAGACAAAAATATAGTTCTGGGTATCATTCCATTGTCATTGTTAGACCTAGGCGTCCATATTCTCCCATTTGCAGATTTTAATGTTGTGTATTGAATTTTTAAAGTCAAGTCGAATTTCTCAGCTGGGCCGTACCATTTAATGGCATTGGGATTCGTGCATAATTCATGTGTGGGTTTTAGATCTGTTTTCATTGTCTCATCTTAGGCGTCTCCTTGGTTAAGGCTTAGTGCATTTGATTTCTAGTCAATCGGAGGTTATACGTGGAAGATATGAGCATTTAAGTAATTCCTTAGACTGCTGTTTATGCATTTAATGAGCAGATTTGTAACAGAAAATCAGAAATCTGTATCTCGATCTTTGAAAGCGTTTGGTTTTGGTATTACTATTCAAAATAAAGGTGGTTCCATATGATGTAATGCTGATCCTTTAATTTCATAAGATATTGGCAGGCGAAAGCTCCTTATTTGTAAAACTGACAGTAGTACTGGCAGTTATTTCATTATTGCTCAAATCTGGTTGTGTTCTCATTTTCATTTGAAGTTTGTAATAGATAAATCTCCGCCCTATGGTCGCTACTTTCCCATCTTGGGTCAGCAAGCACATTCTGGGTGTCGAGTATTTCCAGTTTCAGCATTTATTTCAAGCATTTAATTCTGTAATCACTCCGTCATATGGTCGCCCCTCACTCCGCCTTGGATTGGGTAGCACATACTTGACGTTGAGTTCCTTTCTGTATTTAGAGTAGAGATCCTCTGACCAATGCTCGCCATCATTGGCGCCATTCTTGTTAGAGTTGCTTTCTTGCACGTTTTGGTTTATTCTCTAACCTTAACGGGTGCTCTGCTTTGTAATTTGTAAATTGAAAAGTAAAAAAATTTGGCTCGGAATATTTCAAAATTCTTTTCTCCTAAAAGGCTTTTATAAGAGACAGATTTGGGTGGATCATACTAACAATTGCTGCACATTCCATAACGAACATGAGCGACATGACATCTTCTGTATGCTGGACTGTATCAAGCAATGATGAGATCTCTCTTTGCTGTATGTTTTATTTTGTTCCACAATCCAATCAAAGCCCTATGTATCAGAAGTAGGATTAACTGGCAGCAAGGTCCATAACTATAAGTTTAAAGTAGAGAAAAATAAATTAAAAGAGAGGAGGATAGTTAGAAATTAGGAGTTGAAACTTGGAACATTAAATGACTTGTAATACTTTTAGTCTATAAAAATAGGCTTCTTTTATGCAAACAAGGATTTAGAAATAAAATCACCTCAGTAGATACCATTGATGGTTCAATAGTCCCACTGCCCACAAGCACTACAAAGAACCATGCCTTGGTCCAACTGCTTGCCTGGGAGCTCCATGACCAATGCCAACAACAAATGACTTTCAACTCCAACTTATGAAACAAATGACCAGCATTTCGAAACAACTCTTGGGGTAACAGAAAAACATAAGTACGATTCACCCAATTGGCTAGATTACCCAACCTACTTTTAGTTGGAATGAAGATATCCATTTCTCAATTCAGTGGAACAACTGACAAACAAATTGCATGCTTGGATTTGCAATTTGGAGGCATATTTCAAGACAATCAAATTTCACATGAGCACAAGAAATCAGGATACCTAAGGTCCTTATCGACAATCATGCCCCTACCTAGCAGTAGTCTCATGTTAACAAAAAAATTGATAATTGGACACATTTTAAAGCACCCAGCGGAACGCCATTCAACCCCCTTGGGTGCAATAAAGAGCTTTGGCACACTAGCTCCATCTTAGCTGAACATCACCTCTTTGCCAAGTAAGAGGTTAATGCTATTGATAATATGCTTCAGGTCAAATTTGTCTTATGGTAGTCTTTTCATCTTGAAAAGGAATTGGAAATCTTTAACATCACTTTTTTATAGCATGTTTTCTTAAATGCTTTAAAGTTGGAAACTAAACAACAAAATGGATAGATGAAGCCCAATTAATCTTTTCTTTGAAAAGAAAAGATTGCTCACCTTCTCCTCCTCCAAGATTCCCTCACACCACATGCTCATCAACCAAATCCAACAAGGATTTAGCTGCTTTATCAAGGAATGGAAGAAAGCATTGTACTCATAACAAGCACCCTAGAAATTCTATTGATGAATGTCATGTCCTAAAATCAAATAGGGCAACTAGACTACTTATTGAGTAAAATTCACAACTTGGATATTTCAAGATTCAAATAATCAATCTCAACACATCTAGTTCTTGGCTCATCCCCAAGGCCATTGACTATTTTATCAACAATTAGGAGGATTTTTCCTCATAATTTACAATGGCGGCCAAAAGAACTTGATTTCATGAAAGTTGATAAAAAAATCTTCAATTTCAATGTATACCACAATAAAAAAACATACCACTTTATGTAGGTCAAGAAGGAGCATTCAACACTCGTGTCTCGTAAATGTTTTGTTATACCTAACATTCAATGATTGCAAGATACAATTGATTGTTGTGGTTTGATTCTTGGAGCACCTCATAAATCCAACTACAAGGTTATCTTCAATTGCTTCCACAAAATTTACCAAACATATGAGGATGACAAAGCATGTCAGTCCACAACTTCAATTAATTTGTTGCTCAAGAGAAGAGCAATATTCCAAAACCCATGACCTTCAATATGAGAGGCGACAATGTTTGGCTCCTTGCAATGGCTCGATATAATTTCAAATAGCTGCGCTTGACGCAAGTCTACGATCCCTGAGCAGACATAAATATGATAAAGGTGGCGGCCAGCTATTATGAAGTATATAGGCACATAGGACCTATTGATGAATGTTTTGTGACACACCAAACATCAGAATAAAATGCCCAAAGACACCCTATCCTCTCTTGAAAAACCACCACGTATGCTAAGATTGCAAGAAGATCATATGGCAATTCCAAGGTTCCTTATGTCAAGTCTTGACGTGTGGATAAGCTCAATGGTCGTTGTGATATGCTGGTAATACAAAGGGACTTATGCTAGGCTTGTTCAATTCACCATGAAGATCTAGACAATGAAGCTCTACTATTTGGGTCTTGGATCAAACAAACTGAAAAAGGAGATAAGGGTTTAGAAGTTCTAATCTACTTCCTAAGAATTCAAGAGACGGTATTGACTCGGTGAAACCAATAACCACGCTTTGCTTCACCACACTTAGGACAACTACACAAAGTGGGTGTAATCTTCAAGGGAATGTGTTTAGGATTTTCACGTCATGAATAACTATCATCAAAACGAACAATATTTATCCAGACAGAAGTTAAGCATCCACAAAGTAAGCTCAGGCTAACTTTACACATTGAATGAAAATCATCCATTCAAAGAAAGTATGAGCAAAAGTTTCACCATAAATCAATACTTATCAAATCTTGCATTCGTCTAACATACATGAAATAAAATCTAAACTACAATGAGGGATAAGAACCATGCCAACTCCAAAATAAGATAAGTAATCACCATCAATTTGAACAATGCATTACTTATTACTTTGGCAGTCGTATGCAACAATTTACTTATCTCAACATGTTTTGCAACATGCTCCCATGTTTTACAAATGAGGGGCGAGCTCAATTTATAGGCTCCCCAATTACAATTCAATGGCCAAGATTGATTTAGGATCAACGACTGAGATTACAAAATAAAACCCTAATTAGGGCTTGTCATAACTAACTCCTTCTCGACCAATGAGAAAATTACATTTGAGGACACTTGTCCTTTTTACTAAATATGAACCAACAATAAAATAGAAAGTTGCTGCATGGTGGAGGGTTAGGTTCATTGAATCTGGACGTGCTGACTTGGAACAATTTGATTGGTCGAGGCGCCACTTCAGCAGGTTGGATGTCCTCCTTGGTCACTTTGTTCGTTTTTCCATGTTCTTGCCTTAGAATATTTTCCTTGCCGATGACTCTGTCCTTTGTGCTTTGTTTCTTCCTAGCTTTGATCTTGGATTCCTTTTGAGACTTTGATTTCTTCTTCTCACCTGTATTGGAAGTCTCGCCTTGGAGCACATTTTTAGACTTGAAGTTATTAAGGTTTTCTTTCTTGATTGCTTTGAAATTCCCACAAGTGCCCTGAATTTGGAGAGGAACTCCCCTATGCTTTCGCCACAATGGAGGAAATTGGAACTTTCTCTGTGAAGAATTTCCCATACTTAGCCAAATTTTGGCTATTCAATTTCATTTTGTAATACCTTCATGTGGACCATTCAACATTTAGCCAAGATTTTGGCCATCTCTATGCTCGAATGAACTTTGTCTGTGGATTTGCTTTCAATTCTGAATTTGGCTTGTGCTATGTAGGATAAATTCCATCCTTGGACAAGGATTTTATTCACTTCCTCTTTATTTTTTTCTCTTTATCCTTCTTCACTCTTCCTGTTTTCTTTCCAACCCTTAGCCAATTTTATGATCCTCTCCTTGGGAAAACTTACATTTTCTTTCTTAGGCCATGTCGGACTTCATGTTATTTTGGACATTCCTTACTAGAGGGAGGTCGGACTTTGCATTGGTCTAGACATTTTGCCTAGGTCGGACTTTGAAGTGCTTGTGCCAAGTCAGACTTTATGTCTTTTGTGCCAAGTCGAACTTGCTAGTGGTTTCGACATTCTTCCTTCTATCCAAGTCAGATTTTCTTCTAGCTTGGACATGCCTTACTCAAGGGAAGTCGGACTTTAAGATAATCTTGACATTTTGCCCATGGCAGACTTTGGAACTTCATATGTTATGTACTTAGCCAAAATTTAAATTTCACTTTCTGAGGTATCAAATACTTAGTCAATTTCATGAAATTTTCTTCCTGAGGGTGTCAATACTTAGCCAAATTTCTTAAGTTTTTCTCCCTAGGCATCCATACTTAGCCAAATATTGAGTTTTCTTTCTTCTTTCTAGACTGGGCGGACTTTCTTCACTTCATGCCATGCCTTCCTTGAGATGGGAAAACTTTCTTCTAGCTGAGACACTTCCTATCCAAGTGTTGGTAGACTTTGGAGACTTTCTTACATCTTTCCTTCTTTCCATGGCGGACTTCAAAAGTTTCTTGCAATTGCTGGGCGGACTTGTCTTAAGGCTTTCCAAACTCCATTTTTGGCATGGCGGACTTTCCAATGAGCTTTCCATTCCCATTCAAGGTGAGGGTGGACTTCATCAAGTGTTTGGATATGCCTTGTATGCCTTGGGCGGACTTCATCATTGCTTTTGCCATTTCACATGTGCTAGGCGGACTTGGCTTAATCTTATGCCTTGTGGATGGGGCGGACTTTCTCTAGGATCAAGCCATAACATATTCCTCATGGGGCAGACTTGGCAAGGTCTTAAGCCATCTTGAACTTCTCTTAGCAGACTTAACTTAGTGTTGGGACATCTCCAAGGGCGGACTTTGCTAAGTGTTATGCCATTTCCTCATCTTCCTATGGCGGACTTTATCAATGTTCATGCCATTGTCAAACTCCTCTTGGGCGGACTTTGCTATGTGCTCATGCCATGTCTTGTTCAAGCTTGGGCGGACTTTACCCATACTTGTGCCATGATTCATCCTTGGTGGGCGGACTTGGCCATTGTTCCAACATCTTCTCTAGTCCAACTTGGGTGGACTTGTCACAAGTTCATGCTATGACCAACACTTAGGCATTTTTCTAGCCTTCATCTGGTTCATCTGAAATTTCTCACTTATTTCCACTTTCGGGGGTCTTCTAAAGATGACAATGTTGAAACCATGACCCTGACACTTTCCAAAAATAGAAACCTTCCCAAAATAGAAACTTTCCAAAAATAAATCCCTAAAAAATAGGAAATCCAAAATAGGCTAAAAGTGCCAAAAGTAAAGTCCCTAAAAAATAGGGGGCCAGAGTGAAAATCCCAAAAAAGTAGGTGTCAGAATTGACTCAATGGACAGGCGATCCTTGTCCTCCAAGCCTTCTAAGCATTCTGATGATGTTTGTGCATTGATTCGGGCTCAAATTTTCTACTTGGCTCGGGTGACCCCTCAAAAACTCTAACTCCTCGTTGTAAAAGAAACATGGTAATTAGCAGTTGCGACGCCAAGGCAAAAACCCAAAAAGCAAAAACAAAGGGTCCCCATTTGCAATGGGGCGATGTTGTGAAAGGTCACAACAGGACCCAATATGGTAGCTTTGACCCCTTCTTCAATTTCCATGTCGGTCTCTTGATTAGTCACGACTCAGCTCATGAGGGCTACGAATAAGACAATGCCTTTGAAATGGTCATTCGATAGGCCAAGATAAATATTCAAAGCCTGAAAATAATGTCATGATTTTTGTTTGTTTTGAAACTCAGTTGACTTCCATGCAAGCACCTAGATATCCAATAAAAGGTGCATCCACTTTCTCAATGGAGGTGGCGATATTTTAAAAGCAACAGTTGGTATAAATGAAGTTGGAAGAAGGATAAATATGAAGATCCTGCAAGAACTAAGCCATTTGAACCATAATGAAGCTTCATGTAACGCTAGATTAGCAAACCATATGGTAAATTGACTTACTTAGATAATATGGATGACAAATAATGATCTCAATCGAATTAGCTTTCTCTACTTTATGCCATGGCTAGAGTATCACAATTTCTTCCTCAAAGCCACAACTCCTAAAAGACAAAACCTGAATATATTTATAACCCAAAATCTGCAAATATAAACCCTAAAAAGTTCTTTCGTATAAACCTTGTATAATCCTAGAAATTTGTCTCCAACAAGATATATCAATATACTACAAATTTTTCTCTGAAGGAGACTCACAAATTTGAAACAATCGTTATCGTACAAACGCATAACTCCTAAATGGAGTTATCAACATTCAACCTTGAGATGTCTTTCAATCCCGCAGTTGAAGATCCTCGTGAGGGGTTTTGTCCTCACAAAGCCAAGACCTCAATCCAACCAGCAAATCCTTGTGTATATTTTCTAGCATGAATCAAAATGAGCTCACAAAAGAACCTTATACTCCTCAATTCCCATGCCAAATTGGTCTTTTCACTTTATTTTTATTTAATTTATTTCTTCCCTTATGACTCCCTTGAGTTGGGGGGCCAACTTTATGATATTAAAATATCATTAAAAAACCCTTTATAACTCCTCAATCATAAAGTCAAATAAAATAAATAACACTAAAGCTAAAACATTAATTTAGCTTTAATATTTAAATTATTTAAAATTAAAGCTCTGGACCGCGCTAACTACCAAGATAAAACCAAGGTAAATATTCACCTACATTCCCAACATAGAAATGTTGCCAACTGACCAGGTTGGTGATCAACCCGTGACTAAAAATAGTAAGTGCAGACAAAGTGTCCAAAGAATGCTCCAGAAGGCATCATTGTGAAACGCCTAAAACTCATTGCGCTAGAAATAACACCAATAAAACCCAAACGATTGATTGATAAGCCAAAAACTCCCTCAAAAGGGTCCCGTAACCACCACGTTAGTCAACGAGAACCAAGGTGATAGACTAACCACAACTCCTGATGACTGCCTAGGAAGGGGACATTCCAAATGTTGTGGAGCCTAAGCCTGAACCTGATCAAGAAGCTTTTGTATTTGCCATTATATGATGTATTTAACCTACACATTCAGAGTGAATGTTACATCCCGAATTGTGAAGTTACTATTTACCATTAATAGATAGGGTAAATGTGAATATAGTGTGAATTTTGGAGATGAATTAATGATGCTTGTACCTTGTTTTCAATATGAATGTATCTCACTTGATGTTGTTTCAGTTGATGTTATTCATGGTGAAATACTGCATAAGGAGGTTAATGACTCATGTTGATTTATCATATATACTGCTATTGTTGTGAGCATTTGATTGCCGTGAGTTTATGACGGTGGATGCAAGTATGAGGACCATTCCTCCAAGCAGAGGAGAAATATCACTCAGGAGAGGAGCTTGGTCGGGTAAACAGTAACAAGAACCATTTGAGCATACACACACACGTTCCTTAGACTGAGTAAGCCAAGTTAGATAAGTTGGTCTTGATAAGTCATCCATAGGCTTTAGGAGTCTGGTTTATTTCTTTGTGCTTGTGAGTGATGATTGTTTGTTTATCAGACTTATAGTATTGTTGGCGTTTAAATTCGCACCTCTGGAATGCGGATTTGAAACGGACAGCTATGCACAGATAAACTGCTCTTCAAATTAGGAGGGGAAGCTCCCTCTTGCTGAGGGTATTGAAAGAAAGTAAACTAAAAACTAAGTTGCCTATCTTTTTGATCAGCTAGAGCACAAGGTTTATAAAACAAAAACGCCGTAGCTGAGATTTTCTGATTTACGAACTTCAACTACGACTAACTTAAGCTAAAGACGTTTCTAACTTCTCAAGTAATACGCAGAGCAAGAGAAACTAGAAATGAATAAGGTTGATTCTCTGACAAAGTGCTTCAATAAACTCTTTTCCAACAAACATCTACACATTTCAATGTAAGCTGAAATTAAGATCATAAAAGCATAACACAAATAACAGAAATCTGAGACATTATACCAAGGCAAAGGAGGCTCATGATTTTATTTCTCAAACTTTTGGAACAAAGATTATCCTAACACATGCACGGAACAAGAACTTGCAGCTAAAGAGGCTTGCAAACTTGTTCTTACACAAAAAGGACAGCGATTACAACAACTACTTGTTGGCTAAAAGAGATTCAACAATTCGCTATCATAAACACAAGTGAACTGACACTGAATAACAACTTGCTGGCTAAAAGAGACTCAACAATTTGCTATCACAATAACCGTTAAAGAAAATAATGAGCAAAGGCTCTTATTTATAGACAAACAGAGGAGTAGGGAACCCTAAAATCTCCTCGCTTTCACAATCTAGGGGTTGCTCAACAAGCAAGCTTTATTTCTAAATTTAGAAAGAAGATAACATCTAACACCTAAGAAAGCAGGAAAAGCGGGAAACGCCAACTATTACATTTATCTTTTTTCTCTTCTTCAAAGAATGGATAAGAATTGTTCCAAGAATAGAAAAAAAGCGGAAAGAAAGCTTCTAGATGAAAGCCGCTTTAAATCTCAATCATATCCACTAAAAAGCAGGAAACTGGGTCCCGGTCAGGTGCATTGATACCATCTAAGGCAATATTCTGATTCTCCAAGATCCCCTCGCCTTCTGTGATCAAACTTAGAGAATCCTTCACTTCTTTGGCTGCTTTATGAGTTATCTTCTTGAAAAACATCGCTGCCCGAAAAGATGACTCACTAATTGATTACTTGGCGGCTCTACAACTTTATGTTTCTGACACCTCTCTTGATTTCCAATAGAAGTGTATTGCACAACTCTTTTCTGATACCTTTCCTTTTTCTCATATCACACCTTCTCTCGTTCTTTAGCTCAGATGATGAAGTTTTGACATAGTGCTGATTTGGTCTTAAACTCGAGGGGAGTGTACTCCATATTGAAAACCTTAAAGAATGACTGTAAACTCGCCTATGTTCAAACAAGCTTTGAGCAACTTTCTATTTTTAGAATGCTGGTTTTTTAGCCTCAAACGGACAAATTTTTGGAAATTTTTCTGAGATATGGGTTTTGCTCAAAATCTCGTTGCAAGACAACCAAGATCGTCCGTTTTTGAAAATTTTGAATTTAGACTGAAAAAGCAGCAAACCCTAATTTCTTCAATTTTTCACCGAAAAAGTTGGCACCTGGGTTTTCTTTAGAAGACAAGTAGAAATGGACCCAATTGATCAGATTTGAAAAACACTGATGGCTGATCGAAAAAGCAGCCAACCCTAGAATTTGAAATTTTCTTGAAAAAGCTGTGATATGGGTTTTCTTCAGAAGATTGTTTTGAGAGAACCCAGATGATAAAAAATTGGAAACCCTGAAGATTTCATTGACATGCAAGGAAAAAGCAGCTGCTGCAACTTGATGAAAATTTCTTGAAAAATTCTTCAGAAGAATGAGTTGAGTAGACCCAGAAGGCTGAAAATTGAAATCTTTGATCTTCTCCTTAAAAAATTTGATCTTCTGGATGAAAAAGCATGAAAAAGCAAGATCTTATGTTGCTGGTCTGAAAATTATTTATGAAAATCAGCAACCTTGAGCTCTTGAATCTTGAAATAAAACTCAAAGTTGCTGCTCCACTTCTCTTCTTTGGAGGCCACCTGCAAAAATGATGAAAACTGAATGGAAGAGATGTCTTAAATATATTTAGGGCTTGAAATAGCTTTGCTTTCTTTTGTTTTAATCCATGCAAACCCTAAAACCTTCTCATGCATCGAACTTGCACATTCACTTCAACTTGCAATTTTGAAATTTTGGAAAATTGACTAAGTTATGACAAGTTGGGTGCCCTTCTTGGCTAGGGGTGCCCATTTTCTCCAGAGTTAGCCACTTTTTCGAGAATTTTCAACTTTTCTTCCATTTTGACCCCTGGTTTGACCTTGATCTCTGGCTTCTAGATTGATCCGATCAATGGGTTGGATGATTCATTGCGTAGCCTGACTGATTCTGAGAAGATTGTTCTGGAGGCACCTCTGACGGAAAACTTCGTTTTGACCTTCAAATTCATGGGAGCCTATTTCCTCCAGGGGCCCCAAACTTTCACAGTGTTAGCCATTTTTGCATGATTTTCAAGTTCTTCATTTCCCTTCGATTTTCTGGTGAAATCCTTGTCCTGGGAGCTACGCTGATCCGATTGACTGGCTGACAGGTTCACTGGATAGCTTGGTTGAATTCGACGAAGTGATCTTAGAGACTTTATTAGCAAATTCCATCATTTCAGAGCTCAAAATCTTGGGCGCCCTTTCTCTCTAGGGGCGCCCAACCTGACCAGACTTGGCCATTTTTATGATATCCTCATCACTTTCTCTTCTACAGACGATCTCGTCAAATCCGGGGACCCGGAGCTCGGATTGGCTGATGGCTGGGCTTGTCACAAAGTTGAGAAGATTTTGGAGGGGCTTCTTTGGGAGTTACTTTGCCAAAAAGTTGAATATGAGGCACCAAAAGCTTGGGCACCCCTGGCAAGCTGGGGCGCCCAACTTCACTAGACTTAGCCATTTTTTTGTATTTTCTGCTTGCTTTTGACTTTGGCTCTTGTTAAACCCTCTGTTCTACCTCCTATATTTGGTGACTGCAAACTCCGATTGACTTGCTGAATATCCCGTTGGAAAGATTGCTCTGATCTGAAGAAGACATGCTGGAGGCAGTTTTAGCAAATTCATCTGTTTAAGCCCACAAAAGCTTGGGCGCCCTTTCTCTCCAAGGGCGCCCATTTGCTCCAGACTTAGTCAAATTTTCATCTAATTTTATCTTCAAATTTGAACCTTCATCCTCTACCTTCACCTCGATCTGGATTTTCCGGAGAACGACAAGTCAGATGCTCTGAAGAAAACACCCGTTACGAAGCTATCTGAATTCTGGAGAGATTGAGCATATTTGCAAATCCTTACAGCTGAGTTAGGCCCTTCAAAAAGTTGGGCGCCCCTGGGCACTAGGAGCACTGAAAGTTCCTAGACTTCGAAACTTTTCAAACATTTTCATGATTTTCATTCCGTCTTCTGTTTGAAACTTCCCTATTTGACCTCAAATCTTGGACGACTGGATGATCCGATGACTGCACTGCCAGATTCGCTGCAGAGCCAGGAAAGTTTTGAACAACTTTGCTTGGAAGCTCAAACCCTAATTTCATCGTTTGATGCCCTAAAAAGATGGGCACCTATCTTCCTCTGGGATGCCCATGTCAAGCAGTGTTAGTCAATTTTAAGCGGATTTCACCTTCCTTCTTCATTCAACATGCATGTTCATCATTTGATATTTTGTTCAGTGCTTGATCATTGAATCTGACACCTGGCAACTGATTGACCTCCATTGATGGCTTTGGAACTCTTGAAATGCTTCTGAAAAAGCAAAATAGACCCTCTAGGGCAAAACTGACTATTTTGAGATTTTGACTGCACTAGCCTGATATGGAAGTATTTTGAGCCAATCAAAATTAGTTTGAACCCTATCGGACCGAATTTCTATTTTTAGAAAGATTTTCCAGTATTCGTTTCGAAAGAAACCTAGAAAAACCCATAAAAAGTTACTATTTTTAGGAAATTTCTAAAAATAGCAGTTTTCCTAAAAAGCAGGGATGAAAAACTGAGATCTGGGTTTTTTGACCCCTCATGCAAGACATGCACACTCAAATTTTGACCTATTTCATAGTTTTAACAAGACTTTTACCCATTTCTTCAAAATGTCTAAGTGTAACAAAAATTTTAATTTTGGGGTACAATAAGTATTATGATCAGTGTGAGGATAACGTGAATGGACATAAGTGAATAGGTTAAGTGGGTGTGTATATACATGTATATAGTATGTACACTGAGGTATATACAAGTATATATGTGTATATATATACACACGCTACCTATTATTTGTGGATATTAATAATATAATATTATTATTGCCTGACGACTTTACATAAAAATGTATATATTTATATATCGGGTTGTTGACTGGCTCACGATATTTTTATATAGTTGTTAAATATATATATATATATATAATATATTTAAGACTATAATAATATTTATATAATAAAATATTTTATAATGGAATTATATTGTATTTAATTTATGGAAATTAAATTATATCCTAAATTAACTTATTTCCTAAGTTTAAAATATTTTAGAACTCTAAAGTGAAAAATTAAAGATTTAAATCTTTTACTTAGGGTAAATATTATAAAGTGGACTATGGAGAAACAAATTGATCTCTTGACTATTGAGAAAATAATAAATCTCAATAAAGTGAATTGAGCTTTTTTGTTTTAAAAACATAAGCTAAAGTGAAATCGAAATATTTGAAGGAAACATTTGAAAGAGAGCAAAATATTTCTGAGGAAGTTCATTCTCGTGAAATGGCGTGGAAATGAAACACATGGATTTTTGGAAGAAAAATTCAAATAGCTGGAAAGAGGTCAATGCAGCTGAAGGGAATGAAGTGTTGCAAGATGTGTCTTGACCAATTTGCAGCAATGGTGATTCATTCCCTCTTGAGCGGCAAAACTGGCCTTTTTCCAATAAGTGGCATTTCTTCTTTTTGAGTTGAAAACGTATTGAATTCCTGGCTCAAATAAGGTCGATTCACTCTTATTTTTGATGATTCAGGGTTTAGAAACCCGCCAAGTATCATTTTGACTGTTTCTGGGCACTTTGTTGTCAATCCACATGCCTCCATTAGTGGAATTCGTTGCATTTCGGGCCTATATATAGACGCCTTGCCATTTGGTGTAACATCACATTGTGCAATCCGAGTTTATCATTTTCGTTGAGCTTCCATATCCATTTCATTGCATTGCTGGTATTTTCTGTATTGCTGAGTTGAAAATACAGTGAAATTTACCAGCAATTACCAGTTATTGTGATTATCCCATTTTGAGCTGAGAGTGGGGTTATTGTGAGTCATAGTTGACTTAAAATTTAGTGGTGGAAGCACATTTGAGAGAAGAGACTGAGGAGTTCACTATAGAGTGAAATACTTTCACAAAGAAACCATTTCCAATTTGGAATTCTAGAAGCTTGTTTGAAGGAGAGACTGGAAGAGCAATTCGGAAAGGAGAAGCTTAAAAGAAGGCATGAATTCTTTAGTTGTAACTTTTATTTGAAGTGCTGATTTCTTTTTGGTCTTGTGATTGCTGATTTTCAAATAGCTCTAGTAGGAAAGAACTATTTTGATGAACATCTAAAGCAATGCATAGAAGGGAAAAATGTGTAAGGGATTCATTGATAAAGGGACTGTGAAAAGGGGATTATTTGTGTAAAGAGCTTAAGGGATTAGTTTACTTATCTTGCATTTAAGGGAAATAATGGAAAAAGATTAAAAGGGAAGGATTTATATGCATTTTGAATGAATATTGCATTTGTGTATGATCTTTGTGTATGGAGAATACGTAGAAGTATTTAATATCTACTAGGATCGAAATGAAGACAAAATCGAGTATGGTCTTAAGCTTAAGTTATTAGGTTAACTGTGACAAACTAAACACTCCTAGGATAAAGATTTTCTAATTAGGAGTTAGGTTGCAAGACACTTGTAGACTGTTTCATTTCTAAGTAGGTAGTTTGATGTAGGAAGTTTGGGGTGATTGAATACCCATTGAAGGATATAACCTACGCGTAGTGTAAGATAGCCTTAAGTCAAATTGGCCCTGAGTAGTGTTTATGATAGATGATCTTCATTTGAAGTACTGAATAAGAATACTTTGGCCAAAGTAGTGAAATGTACGACATCCACTTAGGTGTGAGATAGTTGAGACTACACTGTCAGTTCATTGTGATCCTTGTACTAGTTCGAGATTGTGAAATAGCAAGGTACTAGTTGTGTAGGACACAACACTATGCTCAGTTGGTAATCATTAAAGGATACCCTACCAATCTCTTCAACGAAGGGAGGGCCACCCATTGAATAATGGATGTGCGGGGGACCACATTATAAGTCCGTGGTTGGTGGAAAAGCGCCCGAGTGATGTTTCTCCTCCTTAGCAAGCGACCGATGTACCAAGATTTGAAAGGAAAGGAACTTGGACCTTCTTACTACTATTTGTTCTAAAGATCATTGGAGCTATGTTAGTAAGGTATGTATTCTTGTTTCATGTACTTGTGAAGTTATTATATAGAAATGGAATCTTTATTGTAAATTAATATGGCAACTTGTTCATGTTTTATCAATAAAGAAAAGGAAATTTTTTATTGCAATAACATGTTAACACGTTTACTTACTTGTAGGATGTAAATTAAGGAAAAATTTACTTTACACAAGGGATAGGTCATTACAGTGAAAGCAAAAACCTATTAATTTTTTAATACAAAAAAATCCTAAATTTTGCATGTGATTTTCTTGCAAGTATTCAATAAAATCAGCTATTTGGGGTATTGCTATTTAGTTCTAGATTATTATTATTGCTTCCTTTCATTCCCAGCAATTGTGTCTTTATATGCAAAAATACACAAAAAAACAGAAAACCCTTGTGAGACCACAAAGAAATTGCAAACATAAAACAAAAAAACTAGACACAAAATCTAGGGCAAGAAGAGTTCTTACATGTACCTTCCAAGATACTAGTGACAAATGGATTCTTTGCATACTCAACAAGAATTTGCTCCTTCCAATCAGCAATTATCTCCATCATCGAACTCAAATGTGGCCTTTTTGACAATGTATCAACCACAAATTCTTCTTCTCCTTGACATATTCTATGTCAAAATCATAAGCTTGCAGCTTACTCACCCATTTTTGTTGTCCCTCATCAAGGTCTTTTTGATTGAGGAGGTACTTCTAACTATTATGGTCTATTTTGACAATAAGCTTCCCTTTAGCCAAATATTGCCTAAACTTTTCCAAGGCATGCATAATAGCAAGCAAGATAGCATCTCCTTGTCATAGATAGAATAACTCTTTTCTCCTCCTCTCAACTTTCTGCTTTTAAATGCAATGGGATACTTATTCTGCATCAAGGCAACTCCAATTCCTTCCCCAGATGCATCACACTCAAGCTCAAAAGGCTTGGAAAGATCGGGTATGGCCAAAACAAGACAAGTACTCATGATTTGCTTGAATTGATCAAATGACTTTTACATTGTTGTAGACCATACAAATACCCCCTCTTTTGTGAGATAAATAAGTGGGGCAGCCAATTGTGAAAATACCTTCACAATCCTTTGATAGAAGCCACAAATCCCAACAAACCCCTTCAATTGAGTGAGAGTTTTTGGTGGGGGCCAATCTAGAATAGCCTTATTCTTCTCTTGGCTAACATCAACCCCTTTAGAGTTGATCACATGACCAAGATATAGGATTTCTATCATAGAAAACTTGCACTTGTATTCTTTTGCAAACAATGGTTTTGCCTCAAGAATTCCCAAAACTTCATCCAAATGCCACATATGTTCCTCCCAAAGTCTTACTGAATATTAGGACATAACCAAAAAATACTAAGACAAACTTTTTGAGTTGGTTGTTGACTACTTGATTCATACAAGGTTGGAAAGTTGTTGGAGCATTTGTTAAGCCAAAAGGCATGACCAAACTCCAACTTAAACCAGATGAGTAAGCAAAATCCTTATCATTAGTCGCAAGAGCTTGTAATTCTCTCTTCCTGTCTCAATTCTTTAAGTTGCTTTTTGAGAAAATGAATTAAGTCACTCATTGCAAGAGAGGTTAGAAAATGACTTTGTTTTCGGGAAAAGCTAGAAGTCTAACCAAAATAAATTTTATTACTAATTATGGTGTTTTCAGAATTAATACAAAACTAAAAGGTTATAAATGCCTTGAAATGTAACGTAATGGGTTGTGGAATCTTAGTAGAAGTTCTTGATAGTCCATGGCTACAAGGAGGCTTTCTTTTTTCACATTGTTCAAAAACACTGAGTCTATGAAGCTGTTTTTGGGAATTCAATAAAGAATAGATTTTTCCAGTCTATGAGCCGGTGTTCTTATTCATTGCTACTGATTGTTCAGATGTCCAATTGGCAGTCATTTTTAATATATATTTTCTCATGTGATGAATTGCAATTGTTTCCTCTTTAATACATATGCTTTCATGAATCTGTTTTCAGGAAAAGCTAGAAAAAGTCTAACCAAAATAAATTTTATTATTAATAATGGTATTTTACAGAATTAGTTACAAAACTAAAAGGTTATAAATGCCTTGAAATGTAATGCAATGGGTTTTGGAATCTTAGTGGAAGTTCTTGATAGTCCATGGCTAGGAGGAAGCTTTCTTTTTTCACATTGTTCAAAAACACTAAGAGTTTATGGAGTTGTTTTTTTGGGAATGGAATAAAGAATAGAATTTCCAATCTATGAGCTGGTGTTCTTATTCTTTGCTATTAATTGTTCAGATTTCCAATTGGCAGCCATTTTTAATATATAATTTCTCATGTGATGAATTGCAATTGTTTCTTCTCTAAATTTTCTTTCCTAATCTATGAGTCATGAAACCCTTTGCCGATATGGCTTTCTTATGTTAGACTATATTCCTTTCTTTAAGACCTATCTGCAATCTTCTATTCAATAACCTTTTCCTAGGAATGAATCTTTGTATTTGTTCCTCCCCTTTTTGTATTTTCTGTTATCCTTTTTAGTTTTTCTTTTAGTTTAGTTGCCTTTCTTGCTTTCTAGTTAAAAGCATAACCCTAAAAACCCTAATCATAGCATATGAGGGAGCTGCCCCTCTCAAACACAAAGACTGCTAACTCAGTAGCAATCTCTCCAACTTTTGGGACATTTGTCGTTGCCCATTGGGTGAGTTTGAGTTGTTTGCAGCGAAATACCGTAACACAATTTTGTTTACGAATAGAATGCATTGACAGTATGCTTGGCCAAATGCAGGGCATTATAGAATAGAAAGTCCCCATATTAGCATTCTATAGTGAGCATATTCAGCCAATCATTCATTGCCGAAGAGCAAGCTCAACACTCCCTTGCACATGACTACTTATGCATTGAAACCAAAATGGTATGTCCAAAGATTGGGCATAATTACTCCTATACAAGATGTTGAGGTGAAGGCATGGTTCATGAAGGCCATTTAAAAGATGCATGATTCTACACAAGCTAGCATCATCCATACTAAGTGGGAAAAATTTGCCACTCTTCAGAGATATTTAGAAGAGGCCAAAATGGATAGGGAAAATATAGCACGAGAGAATCCAATTCTATTGTGGATACACATGGGCCTAATTCCTTAACTACTATTCTTCTACTATCCCAAGTTTCTAGATCTTTTGTTGCTGAGAGAAACTAGTCTACTTATAGTTTCATCCATCCAATTGAGAGGAATCAACTAACCTCTAGGAGAGCAGAGAAACTTGTAATTGTATGTAACATCTTGCATCTCATTGACCACATCATGCTTATCTACAAGGGAATTCCAATATCCCAAAGGGACGTACAGCCAAAGGAGCCAACACAAGTTGATGAAGATGTAGCACAAATAGGGTTGGTTGGTATTGCTTTGGAAGATCTTGAGCTTGAGGAGTCTAACAACTCAAGCGATGAGGTGTTTGGCATGCACATTGAGGATGAGTGATGATTTGAAGCATTGGGCCATTGGCCAATTATATTTTTGAAAGTAATCATCATTTTGAATATAATATAAATATATGGATATTTGGCATTTTCATTGTTCATTCAATGCAATATCAAATATGTTTGAGTATTTCAAAGTTTCATATGTTATTCCTTGTATTTTTTTTATAACTACCTTTTTAAGTACTATATATTTGTATCATCATCCCCCTAGCATTCCCAAATCTAGGCCCTTGGTTCTCCCATCCTCAAAACCCATCTCTTTGCCCGCTTGTTTCTAGACTCTCTGGAACATAGGCAATAAATGGCACGACGACTCCTCCTAGATGTGGTGCTCAAGATCTAGAGGTGAAATGATGGTGAAACAACAAATACTTTGAAAATCAACAATAAAACCCTCCAAAACCAAGAACACCCAATTTGCTTGCAAATCCAAATGTCCAAATCTGAAAATGTGCATGAAGGTTACCAAATTCAGCTCGTATGCAATTCATAGGTGGAATTGCCCCAAGGGAGATGAGGGTTTTCACCCCTAAATCCATTGATAAAAATACAAGAGGGTGTTCGTCCTCCCAAATCTCAAAATGCTAAGGGTTTTCATCCTTAGTTGGGAAAATTCAACATAATGCTCAAATTGAAAAGTTGAACTGCAAAATCACGACAAGATGATGCTAAATGAATCCAAGTGCCCCTATTAAGTCACTTTCCAAAACGGGCCCATGAATAAAATTTATATTCAACAAAATTTAAAAATACTTTACAATATTAGTGTTTAAAAATACTTTTAATTTATTTATAATGATATTATTAAGTTGCCCCTTAAATTAGAATTTACTGTGCCCAACTTAAAAATAATATTATTAATTACTTCCATTGCTTTACCCTTTAGCCAATAGGAAATGGGAATAGGCTAAAGGTTTTCTCCATGTCTTTAATTCCAAAAAGGAGGCAAGACAACTACATTAGCTCAAACTGACCCTATTGGATGGTGGGCATGGCACAATAAGGATACACCAAAGTTGAAAATGCTTTCCCTTCACCTCCTTCAAGGTTGCTAGTTCTTCTACTAGAGAGAGGAATTGGTTCATATACAACTACACCCACTCTATCAAGAGGAATAGGCTTACCTCTTGATGAGCAGAGTGCTTTGTGACATCATGGTCGTCAAATGTTAGAGAATCAACGAACTCCAACTTTATGATGGGACGTTGATCTTGAAGGCGCCATCTAGATTGATGAGGAGGCATGAGAGGGATTAGTTGGGGTTCAAATGCATGAGATGGCCCCTTATAGTGGTAGTGACTCAAAGTTAGACTCTACTTTTGATGTAGTATTGGCAGACACCAATTAGGAGCACTGGCATACTTTCTATGTTTTTTGTCATTTTGTAGTTGAAACTTGCAACCTTTGGGCATTTTGTTGTAATTTTTAGTTTTATATAACATATTAATATATCATATGCACATTTTTTTTTTTTTAATTTATTTATTTATTTTTAGACTGCAAGAATCGGGTAGCCCCCCTATAAATTGCAATGCGCCTGGTAAAATTTTTTCACATGACCAATGACATTGGCGTGACACACCCTTCGTTACCACAAGGACAAAGGGGAGACTAGACCTCGTGACCTCTTGCCTACAACGGGATGCTTTAGCCAATCAAGCTAGGCCCTCCACCCCATATCATATGCACATTGACAATGAATAATGAGAGCCATTAAATTTTGACATTTGTTAATTTGTTCTTCTCTCATATTAACTCTCAATTCAACTCTAATGTTGTGTATTAAGGATCTATAATGTATATGATGAATGCCTTATCAATGTCATGATTGTTATCATATGGATATTTCAAATTTTCCTATATTTTTTAAATTTTCCCTACTTTTTATATAGACATCCCCTAAAATGGCCTCAAAAAAATCTATCCCCAAAAAGCATTCTCTTGTTCCCTACCATCCACTTCCTAGAAACTTCGTGGAACATAGATAAGTATGAATCTAATCACAAATGTGGTATGGCATTCCATTGGATACTATGATGTTTGAGATTTATGATCATGATTATCATGACTATTGAAAACTTGAACTTGATATAAATATGTAAATAACTATGTTCAATGAATGATGTGTAATAGGGTGTTTTAACTTTTTTATCTATCATCCTACGAATCAATGAAAATATACTTATTAGTTCTCTAACTTCAGTTTTATGCATGTTTTTATGATTATTTTGTAAAAATCTGTAATTTTTTTAAGTTCACAAATGTTGCCGAGTTTTGGCAGGTTTTTTCCAACTCACCTAGTCCAAGCCAAATTTGGGCCTGCCGAATTGTCCCAGGTCATGAGTTTTTAAACTATGAGCTTATCTATATCCATTGATTATTTTTAAAATAGTCAATAATACTGGCACTGCAGACACAACATGTAAATGACAGTAAAGCCAACATACTACTTTTAGCATTAGAAAGCCAAAATAAACTGCAAATACATGTAGATGACAGTAAAACCAACAGATTGCTATTTGCATTACATGCCAAAATAAAAGTGTTTGTGTTGCTTTACAACAGCAAGATCATTCCCAAAAAAATACAAAAAGAATTTATAATTGCCAATCAAACATTAATTTAAGAATATTATACCTTTGAATTTTTTTGTTGATGAAGTATCACTCCAGGCTCTCTGTAGTTTGATAAATAATTATCTGAATTATCTGTGTGCAGATTAAGGAAATGCTGCAGTTGACTCTGAACCTTCAGGATAACATCAACAGGCAACAAAGGAGGTCCAGACGAGAATTCCTCAATATTAGGTTGACTTTTCACAAGCTCAGTATCAGTTCTTGGAGAATGTGACGATACACCAGAGTTGTCTATGAGAGACAGAAGAAATCCTAACTTCTTAATTTTAGAAAACTTTTGTGCAATTGTTTCTATAACTTTGTGGTGTCTGGTGACAATTTCCAGACAATGCTTACCAGAAGCAACACAATGACATAAAAAGTCTGCCAAACGTATTACCACCTTCACATGTTTGGGCAAATTAACAGCTTGTAAGTTATTCAAAAATTCTAAGTAAACATCAGTTATTACTTCGAGACTCCCTTTAGAGAAATTCTGTACTTTATGAACATCAATTGTATACTCTGCAATACTATCCTTCAGGCAAGAGAACTTTACATCATTTAGACATTCACTATTATGCAAATAAAAAATATGGGGCCTGAGTGCATCCAATAATCCAGCAACAAGATATAATGCATGCCCAAAGGAACAAACATGGTCTTCTCCCTGTGTCATCTCTGACATCTTTTCCTAGAGAAGTAACAGAAAAAAAGTTAGATTTCAGAACATAAGTTGTCATACAAAACCATTACTCACACAGACATTACTTAATGATGAACAATAATCTGTTCTCGTTTTCACTATAATCATGCCAGAACATAAAATTCATTTGTGCTCTTGTCCTGAAAGGCTCTACTGTATCATGACAATTTTTTTATGCTAGAATTTTCTTATTAGTGAAATACCATTTCTTGTGACTTGTGTTAACTACAGCCAGTCATTGTACACTGCTCATGCTCAAATCTTGAAAAGTCTGTTAAGTTAGTCCAACCATTACTTACTTCCCAACACAATATCAAAGATGAAAAACTGATCCTTGTTAAGACATGATTAGCATCATGTATAGCCCAAAAGAAATTGCACACAAATCAGAAATTCTAATCTCCTACACTGCCTGAAAATGTGATTCTTAACATACCTTCAGCAATGCTGCCAGAGTTGCCATTTGGGGCAGTACTAAAACAGGATGGTTCTTTGCTAAAGGATGACAAAAACCTGCACTACAGAGTAGATTATCAATTTATTTTTACATGCAAAGTTGTGTAATATATAGAAATGATAGATGCCTATCTTTGTTAAACTGTGCTAAATTATTTCACAATCTAAGGGAAAACTTAGCTAAATTCACAAAATACTAAAACTGCAGTTACTGAGTCAATCATATATCCATCCCATAAGAAAGAAGTTACAACCAAAATATTCTTTTCCAACCATGATGTCAATCCCAAACATAAAATTTAAACATTGGATAGTGAGACACATGAAGATCCATACCATAAGCTATATCAGATTGTTTTTCCTTTCCTTCACATAGAATCTTCAAAGCATTTTGCAATATTCCATACATTGGAAGTGCCTGCAACCCAAAGAACATCCAAATTACCGTAGCTTAACAAGAAAATCTAAGAGAATCAAATACTGTTCCATGGAAAAGTCAAGCCTGAAATGATTATATACAATTTTAAAATCCACTAATTTACCAAAAAAAAGCTACATAAATTTACAGAATTATAGGAATTATAATCATTTTCATTGCAAACAAATTTGATGGAAACCTTTATTTCCTCTCTTATACCCTTGCCTTCTTTATATATATAATATATTTCTAGGG
>VDFB02336627.1:0-16750 GCA_007258455.2 Sequoia sempervirens
TTTGAATAAGATATTTCTATAGCCTCTTTCACAGTCCTAGGCTCATCAGTGCTTGTAATCAAAGCATAGGCACAATTTACATCCAACATGGAAAAACCATACCTTCTAGGTTGTCGCCTTTCATGTGTAGACCTCCTCAAAGGATGAGGCTAAGATTGTGGTTCTTCATTAGAGCTCTCAGATCTGCTAGAACTCTCCTTAGTTTTAGGTACACTTCATAGTTCCTCTTTATTTGGAGTTCGAGGAATTTCAACTACATCTTTGTTTTCTTCTTTCATCTCTGACTGTAGATCCACTGAAGAAGGTTTCAGCTCACCAAATATTACACTTTTTTTGTATAGAAACTTTTCAGTCACCGGATTCCAAAGCTTGTATCCTTTCACACAAATGCCATAGCCAATGAAGATACATTTACAACTTTATTTTCCAATTTAGATCTTTTTTCATTCAGCACATGAACATATGCTTCACAACCAAAGACTCTTAAATGTCTTAAAGAGGGATTCTTACAAAACCAAGCTTCCATAGGTGTTTTATCAACAAGTGTCGAAGAGGGAGATCAATTTATTAAATAACATGTTGTAGCCACAACCTCAACCTAGAACTTTTGATCTAGACCAACATTGCTCAACATGCTTCTCACCTTTTCCATTAGTGTCCTGTTCAACCTTTTAGCAACTCCATTTTGTTGCAGAGTGTAAGGTGTCATTTTATGCCTTTTTATTAAATGGTCTTTCAGTACCTTTCAAAATTTGTAGAACAAAACTCACCATCGTTATCTATCCTCAGGCATTTAATTTTTCTACCAATCTAATTTTCTACCAAGTTTTTAAACTCTTTAAATTGACTAAACACTTCTGATTTACTTTTTAAAAAGTACACAAATGCCCTTCTTGAATAATAATCAATAAAAGAAACATAATATCTTGATTTCGATAACAAAGGAACATTTATTGGACCAAAAACATTAGAGTGAATATAATCCAGAACACCAGAAGATTTATGAGGACTAGAATAAAATGAAACATGATGTTTTTCATATATACAATGTTCACAAAAATCAAACTCAAGGTTACAATCATCAAGTCCTTCAACTAGGTTTTTGTTTTTCAAAGCTTTTAAGCCTTTCTCACCAATGTGGTCAAGCCTTTGATGCAGAGCATGGTATTTTCCATAGGAAGTTTCACCTCCAAAGAATTCGCCCCCAGAGGAACTTTAGTCTCCTTCTCTACTCAAGCAACCGCCCGTTTTCATGAACCTTTGTTGCATTAGGCGCATGTACATGACATGCAATTTTCGAATTAAAGGCCACCACCTAAAGCTAGCACCATCAGGCACTACTGTTTTGCAGCCACCACCATTCAAAATATGACTTGTATACCAACATCATTGACTTACTTCTGAGGATGAATTTCAAAACGGTTTGGTATGCATTTTACCATCAATTCCTTTTGATCTCTTCCATCGAGGTGAATTGACTCTACCATGACCATCAAGATTTCGAGGAGATGGAGTCACTTTCCAGATGCACCATAACTATACTTTTCATATTTTTGTAAATAATAATCTCATGCCGGATATCATGTGAAAAGATGCATCTGATTTAATAAGCCAGACATCATATGATGCTTGAGTCACCAAGGCTACAATGAAGGCATCTGCATCACTCTGAGAGGAATCATTATTTGAAGAGTTCTTCTTCTTCTTTTTCTCCTCTTTACAATCCTTGCCAGACGGCCGGACTTCCCACCCTGAATTTCTACTTATTTCACCTTGGACTTCTTGCCAGGATACTTTGATCTCCCTTTAGATTTTGATTTAGACCTCTTGTCCTTCTTCTTGCCTTTCTCCTTCGATCTTCCTTGAACAACAAGAGCCTCCTTTTCCATCTCAAAATATTTCCTCCACATCTCTTCTAAAAACAATGAAGCAACCACATATTCCATCTTGAAAGTGGTTTTCATGCTCCCAATCACCATCACTAAATGATCCCAAGAGTCATGCAAAGAACACAACAAGAGCATACAATGATCCTAATAATCTATCTTTACACCTAAAAATGTCAACTAAGTAATGAGCATATTGAACGTATTCAAATGATCAGCCACAAATGCCCCTTCCTTCATATTCAAAGAGTACAACTTCTTCCTTAAGAAAAAATTATTCACCAAAGACTTTCCTTGATAAATGTATCCAAGATTCTTCCATAAAGAAGATGTAGACTTCTCTTCATGAACGTTCAGGAGAACAGAGTCTGCTAAATAGAGTCTTATCAACCCTTTTGATTTTCTATCTGCGAGGTTCCAATCTTCTTGCTTCATGCCTGTAGGTTTCATTCCGAACACAACAATCTAGAGATCTCTATCAACTAGCATATCTTCCATTTTGAGTTTCCACAACTCAAAATTTCCACTATTGAACTTCTCAATTTCACTCTTCTCTGATGTGCTTGCCATCTTAACCTGCAAATGAAATTACTAGACTAATCTACAAGACTCCCACTTCAGAATTGGCACAAAAAACCCACCCAACTGTTGATGATGTTTACTACACAGCAACAACTCAGACATAATATGAAATCCTATCTCTCTTGAAAGGTAAATCTCTATCAGCAAGCTTCAAGAGATAACCCCAAGGTCTCTAATGTCAGGTCTTGACAATGCATAAACAACTCAGTGATAAATGTGAAAATGCTGGTAATCACAATGGGACCTTACTACAAGCAAAATACCGAATCTCAATTTATCAGATCTAACAATATGATGATACTTCAATCCTAAATTTAACTTGAATGATAAAGAAATAACAAAAGATATAAGGTTTCAAAGAGATTTCTAAACTTAATATTAAACCTAAGATTAACAATGCAAATGACAAAACACTTGAAATGGACCAATCCCTCAAAAATGATTTCTACTTGACCTAGATGGATCTGCAATCTTATAGAAACAATGCAATCTTCTAAGGTGTTAAGATTTTAAGATCATGATCATTCATTCAAACAACCCTATTGCAATTGAAATGAATAAACCTTCACAATTGAACTAAGCACAATGAATATAAAGTCCAGGCGAACTTTGCAAAGCAACTAATAATTAGTTGGTTAAGTAAAAAGTATATGGACCGTGGATTTCTCAAGTAACACTTCAAATATCAAACCATAAAATATCATTGAATCAAACTCTAATTTAAATATCAATTTTTCTCAACGCAATTCTAAATATAGAATAAATAAGAACTATGCAAGATAAGAAGAACAAAAGTATGACACCAAATCACAATGTCATTACCGTGATCAAATTATCCATTGTAGCAAATAATTCCAGCTTTTACAATATTTCTCGAGAACAACTACTTGCTAACTCTTTCCTACTTAATCTCAAATTTAACTATCTCTCTATTCATCTATGTCTTTCATAATTTCTAACTCTTACAAAAGGAAAAAATGCCACATTTATAGAACCCTCTAAAACATGTCGCCTAGATAGGATTTTACACACACTAGTACAACAAATCAGCCAAGAGAAATTCAAATGAGATAAAATATGCATTAAATGCATGAACTTCATCTAGGTTGGCTGGATTTCCAATGTAGCTGGACCAATGCATGGAAAAATAATAGGGAAGCACAAATCTCGATGTAGCTCATCATTAACTACCTTCCCCTTGTCTTTATTCCGATCCAACATTTCATGAACTTTCAAAAGTACCCTATCCAAGTCGGCAAATAGGTGGCAAAGGAAAAACCCTAAGTCGCCTTTCAATTGATGCAATTTCTTCCCTTGACTGCTTTACCGAATTATCCCACTCAACCTTATATGTTAGGTATTTGTCAATAACGACAATGTAGGTGGTTGCATCATCCAACTAGTGCTCAAAAATAGACTCATCATTAATTGGAGCATAAACATCATGCCACCACTTTCTCAACTATTCCAAGCTCAAATATTTAGGGGAAATCTTCCTTCTCCCTGTCATAATTTCAAAGGAAGCAATGGATCCATTATACACACCAATTAGGGTATCATCAATCTACCTCCTCTATTTGTAGATCTTTTCTAGAACCTTCTGCCTAATCTGCAATGCTTCAAACCACTCCCAAGGTTCAGCAGCTTTGGGGGAAGGAAGAATTTTATCATTTACTAGCTTATCCTTGGTATACTCCATGATGGTTCTAGTTTTCTGCAATAGGAGATTTGTATCTTCTTTGTCCTGAGCTAATACCTCTTTCAACCAATCAACCGCCCTCATAGCATCCTTCCCTATTAAAAAAATATCTTTAATAGCCTCATTTCCTTTGGTTCGCACCCCTTGCATCCAATTTGGAGTAGCAAGATTGGAAGCCTTCATCTTTTCCAGCTCGGTGATAGTCTCTTGAGGTAAAGGTTTTGCAGCAGAAGCAGAGGGGTTAATGATTGCAAGGGTTTCATCAGATCCTCCAAGCATTTCCTGAGATTCTCATTTTCTTTCTTCAACTCTTGCTCAGTCTTTATTTCCTTCCTCAATCTACCCAAGATAATAACACTAGAACCCTGATAATCCTTGATGTCCTGCTCGATGGAAGTGGGCCCTAAATTGAAAGTCTGCACATTGTAATATTTTGCAGTTACCCCTTCCCTGTTCTTATCTAGAGCAGGAGTTGCAATATGAACCACCCTATTATGAACCTCATCCCTATCAATCCTTGAAATCACCCTAGCCTTCTTTTTACCCTTATCCTTTCCAATCTTAGCTAGTAGCTCATCCCAATTGGGTGGGGTGTCTTCCACAACAACTTATTTTCTCTTCATCTCCTTGTCCAACCACTCAGGCAAGGTGGATTCAACCTACACTTCGCTTTGTTTCTCCTCTTCCTGTTGTTGACCCTTAGGCACTTCTTCATTCAAACCCTACTTCTCAAGAGTTTTTGTCTTGCTCTCCTTTTCATCCTGTTCCTCCTTGTGCTCAGGTGATGGAAAATTTTCTGCTTCTTCTTCTCTTGGAGGTGATTTAACCTCTTTAGTTCCAATAGGTGACTCTGCATATGCAACCAAGGGAGACTGCATTACCTTTTCTACTTCAGCTTCTACACTATTAAGGTCACCCTCATGAAATTCCTCCCCTTTAGTATCTGGATGATCTTCAACTTTCTCAAATTCACTTGGTTTGCTTTGAGCTTCATGGGCGGAAGGAACATCATCGTGCTACTCTATATCAGAAGTAACCGTAGGAGAAATTGCCTTAGGCACACTATCCTTGGGAGAAGGAGTCCTAGACCTCCTTGTGTATACCTGTGCCTTCTCTTCTGAGCTTTCAACATTTACCACCAGTGGGGTAACTTGTTCTTCTCCTACTTTGGAGCTCTCCTTCTGTGACAGTCTTATGACTCTTCTCCTTTTGGGCACAGGAACATCAACCTTAGGAATCTTCTTTTAAATTTCATTCTGTTCAGACTTCTTAGTCCTTGACCTTTTCTTAGCAATTGGCTTTCTCTGTTTCTTTGTTTCTTGGACTTCCTCCTCTTGAACACCTTTAATCTTGATTTTAAAAGGGGAATCCATTTTACCTTTTCCCTTGGGATCCTGCTCAGCTGACTCTTCAGAAGTGGAGTGAGGATCAAAATCCCCCATCAAATCATAGGTGCACTGTACACCTTCATTTTCCAACTCCCAAAGTTTGTGCCTTAGCCACATTCTAGTGAACTTGGTAACTGGATCCATCAACTATTTTAGTTCTGTCTTTTCTTCCTCTAACCAATCCACATCACCAATTGGCCTGTCCTTTATCGCTTCATAAGCATGATCCTGAATCAGGATGCCTTCACATTGTATAGTCAGACTGATTCAACTGGCAGGCAAGAAAACTTCTTCTTCCTGACCTCAAATTCATTGCTACAATTGGCCCAGTAGTCCTCCAAATCAACCTTATGGCTATACTCCCCTTCTTTTGGGCTTCACCTGTGATATCAAATATGGACCTTTTGGAATGAAAGGATAAGCCAAGAGTGCTCATTTGCTTCTCTGAAGCCTAGGCATAAATAATGGAAGGACATGCCTCTCCAGTGCCAATCCTCAGAGGGAAGTCTCCACCAAATCCAGTCTTATGCTTGTCCCTCTTAAAAATGGCATCAAAGTCACATATCTGCCGAGTGACTTCCAAAATTATGATATGATTAGTGGGATACCTTGGAAGCCTGTATGGAGCCCTTTGACAACCATCAACCCGGATATATGAGAAGGTTGGGAATTGAATAAACCAAGCACCATATTTCTTGATTAACTCCTTGGATTGGTCAGAAATCCTTGTGTGCTCTGCTCCCTGAAGCAATCTGGTGATATGCATGGTGAATGCATCATTCACCCTCCTGTAACTTGAGCTTCCCAAATGCAATTGAGGGTAGACCTCATAAATAATATCCTATCCAAAGGTGCCCCTGGTACTCAATCCCTTGTAAGGATGAAACCTTGCAAGAGCATAGACCAAGTATGAGGTCATTGTGAAGGTCTTGGTCTGTAGCACATTGGACAACTGCTCATGAATCACTCTGCTAATGACACTTGCCCAATGGTAGTCATCCTTCTCTGTTCCATCCTCACAATCACATGGCACATCCAATTCTCAAACATGCCAGCATTCTTCAATCCAACCACCCTGCTAAGAAGAGTGATGGCATCATAATACTCCTTGAATTTTTCCCTGAATAGTTGTTTAGGTAGCTTTGGAATAATGAGACTTGGGCTTCTCCAGCCAGGAATTGATAAGCTGTTGAGATTTAATAGTTTGTTCTTCATAATACTCTTGAGCTACCTTCATGTTGAATGCCACCACATGAGATCTATCTGGCATATCAAAAGTCTGAGCGATGGAAACATGGTTCAAATTTGCCACAATCCTCCTTGAGGACCAATAATTCTCTATGTATCAATCATAGTGCCTGCATACTCAAGGACCAGCTCGTAACACTGCACCTGGAAGGAAAACCAGCCACATGTGCTAATCCTATTCCAACATCCTCTTAGCCACCAGAGGAAGATCCTGTGTCACCATTCTGGCCTTGAACTCCTCATAGTCCCATAGTCCAACATTGGTATCAGTTACCTCTGACTAGAGAGAAGTGATCTTACTCTCAGGAATTCTACTTTTGATGTCCATCTTAATTCTTTCTGCTTTGGATATGGAAGATCCTTCCATGTCACCCTTAGTCCTTCCAGCTGTTGCCTTGCTTGACTCAGCCTGCACTTGACAAAGGAAACATAATAAATATCACACCAACAAAGGTTAACCAATAAAAATCATCATTAAATCATATTAAACCTCATATAGAATGATCATGTTAAACTTTGGGTTTCAGGACCATCCTTAAATCCAAGCCAGGGAGGAATTTCGAAGAATTCCGGGCTAGACGGATTCCAGTGAAATAATCATGAAAACACCTATTAGCAATTCAATCCGATCATTATTAATCAATATATAGCATGTGAGATCTAAAGGTAGCATGAATAAATCATAAAATGCATAGTCATCCATTAACACATCATGCTATTCCATATTCCTTCATATTCCATCAGATTCTAGGAAAATCCGCCAGAGACGGATTTCCGCGAAGGCAGAGACACTTTGCAAATTTAGAAAAAACAGGGAGCCAAGGACTTCAGGAAAATCTGGACTTGAAGGAAATCCGCGGATAAGGTAAAACTCTGAAAGTATGCAGATTCCAAGAAATCGAAGGAAATCGGGAAAATCCGCCAAAGCCAAAATACGCGGAGACGAAAAATCCCGGACTGAGGACGAAACCCGAACTTCGACACAAAATGGTGATTTCGCTCAGACCAATGGATAGATCATAAATTTTGAGAATCTAGGCTTGAGACGAGTTAGGTATGGGCCTTCCATAAATTTTCTTTGCATTCTAGGCCAATTTTAAGGCAAAATAAGGTAGAATGGTATTGCCCTAGGTTTCAAACCCTATACATCCGCCATTAACGCACAAGCAGGCTCAGGATTCAAACATTTCAACTGCTAATTCTTTACTAGGGGGAGATCACGACTCTCAAGCAAGACTCCTCAGAAGGTAAAGAAACAAATGAGCTTGGAAATTACTCGAGAGACCATAAATCAAACAATGCTATGCAACCCTAGTCATGAAATGATCAAACATGCAGGAACTCAAATCCCAATAAACACTATAATACCAAAGCGTTATCCACAATCATCAATTAAAAGTAGGGCAATCGAATACATACCATTCAATGCATCAGAAATCGAATGAGGCAACAAATGCAAATTTAAAGGTGTCCACAAAGAAAAGGGGCAGGAATGCACTACAAATCACCACTTAAATCGAACAATTCAAACTCAACGCCTCCAATCCAATCAAACACTTGCAAGAATGCACTTCGCAGCTCAATCGATGGCAAACAATAAGCATAATAGTGCAAAAGACCTCAAAGATTGGTTAAATACATCGTTCAAAGCTCGTATAGATGACATTAATGCCACCGACAAGACAGCCAGGAAAAACTAGGAACCCGACAATAGGACAAAATTTAGAAAAATTCGGCCCACGTGGAATTCTGCGAAAAATTAAAATCTCTAAACCACAGTGCTTAGCCGGAGTCTGAGCAAGATCCGGGAAAATCCGGCTAGGGTGGAAAGTCCTGAACTTTAGTGAAAACCCGAACTTAGCTCAAAATTAAAGATTTTCAATGAATAACTTAGGGGAACCACTTAGGAAATCAAAATAAACATTTAAGCACATGCCAAAATAAGACAAAACCTCAAAATGAAAGGGCCAAGATGCCAAAACCAAAGCGAAAGAGGGTCCATGCCTTCAGCGGGGCGTGTGTGCGAAAAATGCATAACAAATGGTGACTTTGCTAGGAAATGCTCCAGAGCATTTGATGAGAAACAGGAATCGAGAACCCAAAATCTCTGGTTTCAGTCTCACTATCAAATAAATAAGTCAAAATGCAAAGACTAAAGAATTAGAACCAAAGGGTAGACCAAACCTTCCATAAACTGAAAATCCAAGTGTGTGCATATGAGTTCATTTCCCTCCTTAAGCTACTGCAGGAACCAAGCTTATTCAAAATAGGCTACGTAAAGGATTCTAACTTCAAAAGCAACCTGGATAGAGCCTCACTTCTAGTCAGGTCATAGCCCCGACGAGGTTATTGCTGTGACTCTCCCCGAACATAGCTCTATTGCCAGTTCCATAGCCCCGATAGAGATATTCAAATACTCCTGATAAGTTGAATTCATTCTTCTGATTTTTAATATTTCACTTTTCTTTCTTTTGATATTCTTTTCAATGTCACTTTTATTTCAACCTGTGAACAATGAAGTTCACACTGGGTTGAGAACCACGGTGGCATTGAAGCAGAAATAAGATTTTTCACCTGTCAAGAATTCACAAGGATCCTACGGCAACATCAGGATTCTTAAGATATATGAAAGATATAAGATTTCAGAATACTTCAAGTTCAAATCAAGACCAGTGACCCATCTTCTATAAATCAAACATTTAGACTATTTGGCAATAACAAAGACTTCAACCATCCTTTCAAGATACAAGACTAAATTCCACCAATAAAATACTTAGAACAGTTCCAGATAATAATATATTTTCCATACAGGTGCAACACATCCAGGTGAAAATAGGAAATTCCTCAAAGCAAGAGCAGAGAAAAACAAAACAAAACAAACCAAAAGCAAACCAACACTAACCAAAACAAACAAAAGCAAAGCAGAAAGGGAAACCTACTCTAACCAAAGCAAAGCAAAGCAAACAAAACAGAAAAGAAACCTAATCTAACTATATACAGGAAAAGAGCTGAAAACAACTCAAGACTAGAAATAATGCTTCAAATATTTCCCATTGACAGGCAATGGGATATCCTCTCTAGTGAGAGTTTTCAAACAGAAAGCATTATCTCCCAGAATTTCTGAAATCTGGTAAGGGCCAAGCCAAAGTTTATCAAATTTTCCATGCTCTCCCTTACGATCATGGGCTTTATCCCAGTAAAGAACCAAGTCAGAAATCCTAAAAGCTTTTACCTTGGCTCTTTTATCAAACCATCTCTTGACTACCCCCTGATGTTTGGAAAAGTTTTCCAGGGCTTCATCTCTTTTTTCCTCAAGGTGTAACAATTCAACAAGTCTGGCCTCACATTTATCTCCCTCATCATAATATTCATTAATGAATTGCAAGGTGGGGATCTATAACTGAATGGGAAACACAGGCTCTAATCCATAAACCAGGTGGTAAGGTGATATTCCTATGGAAGTCTTATGTCTTGTATGATATGCCCAAAGAGCAAATCTGAGTTGGGTATGCCAATCCTTCGGATTTCTTTCTAACAGTTTGCGAATAACAGTCAGGAGATTTTTGTTGGATGAATCAGCCAAACCATTACCCTAAGGGTAATAGTTGGATGCAAATTTAATTATAATCCCATGATCAAAAGCCCAATTAGAAAACTTCAATGATGAAAATGCAGGACCATTATCACAAACTACAGACATAGGACATCCAAAATGATTAATGATACCTAATTCGATGAAATTAATTACCACCTCTAAAGTACATTGCTTGCAAGCAAGGGCCTTAGTCCATCTTGTAAAATAATCAGTGACAGTAAGGATATACCTGTCACCTACAAAGGAAGGTGGATTGATTGGACCTATAAAGTCCATCCCCCACTGTGCAAAAGGTTTTACCTCAAAGACTGGTTGGAGTGGGAGTGTTGCATACTTCTCTCTAGCTGCCACAGTCTGACACACATGACAAGTTCTGACATGGTTGTATGTGTCCTTAAAAAGTGTAGGCCAATAGTAACCAGCTCTCAAAATCCGGTTCACTGTAGAAGGTGTTGATCCATGGCCTGTACCATATCTGTCGTGAAATTCCAACATCACTCTTTCAGAATCTGCCTTTCCTAGGCACCTTAAGTAAACAACCTCATAATTTTTCTTATATAGAACAACTCCTTTCAGCATGAAACTGTCACTCTTTAAACACAATTCCCTTCTTTGTATTGCATTAAGATGATCAAGGCATCTCTGAGTCAGAAGATAATGAACAATATCATCATACCACTCGCCAGGAGAAACATCCTCTAAATTGTAGTTCTGAGCTGTAAGATTAGGGCCTGTCTCTGCCATTGTCTTTGTAAGCCCTTTCCCCCTTACCAACTTCATGGGTTGAATTTCCATATCATACTCTTGTAACATAGTTACCCACTTGGCTCTGTGTTCTCCTAGCTCATTCTGCATTAACAACAACTTAATTGCAGGATCAGGAACTATTGCAAAGATTTTGTTTCTGAGGATATAATGCCTAAATTTCTTTACAGCTTTGACTAAGGCATAAGCCTACTTTTCCACACTTGGGTATCTTAGCTCTGCATCCTTCAATGGTGAACTCATGAATGCGATGGGATGTTCATTTCCTTGGTCAAAATTTTGAGTTAACATAGCAACACATGAGTGGTTAGAAGCAAACGAATATATATAGAATGGTTTAGCATATTCTAGACTTACCAAAACATGAGCTTCAACAATAGCCCTTTTTATCTCTGAAAATGCTTCCTTTGCTTCTGCATTCCATTCAACTTTGGCATCCTGTTTCAACATTGCATTGAGTGGCTTGACTATTTCTATGAACCCAGTGATGAACTTTCTCACAAAATTGATCTTGCCAAAGAATGATTTCATTTCCTTCTTGCAAGCAGGTGGAGGGATTTTGAGTATAGCTTCTATTCATTCTGGATCAATTGCAATTCCTCTCTTAGAGAGAACATGCCCCAAAAATTTACCTTCTATAACTCCAAAGATGCATTTTTTTTGATTGAGAGATATCCCAAACTCTCTACATTTCTGAAAAACTTTACACAAATCTGAGATATGATCACCTCTCTTCTTGGAGAAGACTATTAGATCATCCATATAAATGATTATGCACTTACCAATTATTTCCATGGCTCTTTGGAATGTGGCTTCTGCATTAATCAAGCCAAAGGGAATCCTCTTGTAGGAAAAAGTGCCCCACTTGGTGGTGAAAGCAGTCTTGTGTCTATCCTCATACTGTACCATGACTTGGTTGTATCCTGAATAACCATCCAAGAAAGACATCATCTGAGATCCATTGACAATCTGGAGTACTTCATCCAGTGATGGTATTGGATAATTATCTTTCTCTGATGCTCTGTTTAGGTTCTTGAAATCTACACATAGCCTAGTTTCACCATTTTTCTTTCACACTGGAACCAGGTTCGCAACCTAAGTAGAGTGTCTGACTAGAAATATTATTCTTCCAGACAATAATTTCTGCACTTCCTTATGTATTATGGGTTCCAGTAAAGCATTGATAGGCCTTTGCATATGTCTGAAAGGTTTTACTCCTAGATTGAGAGGGGTAGTATGGGTTATGATTGATGTATCATAAGTCTTTAAGTCTTCATAACTCTAGGCTATCACATCTAGATATCTATGTAGTGCATCGATTATTCATTTCCTTTCTTCTAGAGTGCACACTTTACCAATAAAGACATTTTTGACATCATCCCGAGTTCCCATATTATATTTGTCACACTGTCCACTAATGGGCTCTTTCCTGGTATCCTGTTCTTGCTCCCTGACCTTGTCCAAATCAAAGATCCTTTCTAATTGCACCATCCCTCTAGGAATTGTGTTGGTCTTCAGATTAATTACCCCTTCCAAGTCCATCTCTGCTTCTTGAAGTTTAGCTTCGTCAATGATTTGAGAAGCAAAGACATATGTACTAGTAATGAAATCTAAGATATGTTTGTCATCTTCAAACACTTGGAGGTTGGTGACATTATCAGGTACTGAGGGTATTGGGGTCAGCTCCATAGTAAACTTCTTTAGTCCAGAAAGAGATAGAGGTTGCAATGTACTCGTTGCTTGGGCAAGAGAGTCAGTTGTCTGGTTCTTCCTTCGTGGAATCAACTGAATGTTGAAGGCATCAAATCCCTCAATAAGATCCCATACTCTGTGTCTATAGTTGGTCATTCTTCTGTGATGACAAGAGTATTGTCTCCTAACTTGCTTGACTACTAATTCAAAATCCCCAAAAACTTGCAAGATCTTAACCTTTTTCTTTAATGCCATTAACAGTTCATGAACCAAAGCCTCATATTCTACTACATTATTCGTACAGTGAAATTGAAGTCTATGAGCAGCAAAAAATGTCTTAACTCTTGGAATAATTAGCTTGAAACCTACCCCAACTCCTTGCTTTGATTTGGACCCATCTAATCTTAAAGTCCAACAACCAGCAACTGCAGACTTCCTTGCTTTTTCACTTGCACTGTTGCTGCTATATGGTTCTTCAGAAGGCATTACTCTTTTTCCTTTGGGATCCTCTTGGACATTTTGGATATCAATTTTGACTATTGGAGTGGGGCTGATACATTTCTGTATTTGTTCCACTGCAGCCTGGCACAAGCAACAGTCCAATTTTGAATGAGAGGCATTATGCACCTTGCACCAATTGGGCAAGAGTAATTCCCCAAAGTTCATTCCTCTTCCTAACCGAACCTGGTCTTCAATGCACTTCTAAATGAACTCTTGAAAATTATCTAACAAGCCCAGTTGGTCGTCTTTCAGATCACTATCATTTTCAACTGGTTCGACTAAGGCTTTAGTACTACTAGATTCTGTTGTAGGGTCAACAGGTGCTGTGTGGAACATAAGAAATTCATCTACATCTGACTCCTCAAGAGGGGCTGTGAGCATATAGTTACCCATACTTACTTTTGATATCAGAATTTCAGTAGAGGTTTTTTGATATTCTGTGATCATGTACTTCATTCTGGGTTCTCTTTCAATTCTAATATGGTTCGGAACTCCCTTCCAAGGAAGCCACATATGGGAGTGATCAGTCGAGATATATCCATTCAAAGCCCTGGTAAAGTCTCTTCCCAGGATTAGGCTGTAAGCGTTAGGTATGTCAGCCACCTGTATATTAATGACCTGCTGAATTCTAGGATCAGAAGCAATCTGCATATGAATCATATTTAACTCTCCTACAATATTGACTTCAGTCCTATCCAATTGTGTGACTTTCTTTTGTGAGTCAGCAGGAGTAATACCCATATCTCTACAAACACCAAAAGGCATAACATTGGTTGAAGCACCAGAATCCAGTAAACAATTATGCAAATTCTTATTGAATATTCAAACAGAAATCAAGAATGGAGGTGTATCTATTTTCCCTTGAAACAGAGTTAAGGGAGTATCTACTTGACCAACTTGAGATTTGTCCTTCTCTTTCCCAGTATCTCCAGGGGGCATATGGACTTGATTATGAATTTGATTCTGCCTTCCCACCGATTGAGAACTAGATACTCTATTGACACTTTCACCAACTAATTTATCTTGTGACATGGAATTTGCATTATAAGCTCCTAGGACTGCATTCCTAATGGTTGGAACTCTTAGTAACTCAAATGCAGATAGGTTTACCTTTAATTTTCTGAGTTCTTCAGCAACATACAGGGCTAATTGTTCCTCACTTAGATCAGCAGGGGTCTCCTTCGAGTATTCCGTCATCTTATCCTTGTTCACATCAGCACTTCTTCCTTTTGGTAGGTCCATATGTCCTTGATCTTGAGATAAATATTGCCTGGACACCTGAGGTAGTGATGGATTATTGCTAGCATTAGGATCTGAACGTGTGTTGAAATTGTTTAGTGGAATGGAAGTAGTGAAGGGACCTCCAGCCTGTGGACGTCTATGTGGCAATTCCCTCAAGTCATACTTCTTGACAGGTCTCTGGAAGGTTTGTACTTCTTCAACATAAGCCTCCTCTTCATCCCTGTGACCATTATCATTCACTGAACCCTCATCAAATAATTGTGTCATTTCATCTCCATTGCATACCTAGTCTTCCTCTTCCTCCAACTGGTTAGATTCCTCTTTAGGTACATTCTCCTTACTTTGTGGAAAAGGAGCATGATTCAGTACCAACACTGGTGAATCATAAGGAGTAGATGGCACTATTTCTTGATTTCTTACATTATTCTCCACTTCGTACTGAAAGATTGAAGCTTTCATTTGGAATTCTTGACAATCTAATTTAGAATGTTGACTCATTTTATGGAGCCTACACCATCCTGATAAAGTAGCCTCAGCTAGATATACACCGCTAGGAGGCTTCTCTTGATTAATTGGCTGATTGACAGACTAATTGACATGCTGATTGACTGGTTGATCCAATGGGGTGGGGACTCCTCCATTGTTAGGCCCTATGTTCCAAGTCCTGTTATGTCCTGGTGGCTGCCTCCTATCGAACCCTTGTCCACCACCTTTCCCTCTATCAATGTTCTGGCCTGAGGATTTCCCTTTATCATAGTTCTGTCTTCTGTCATTATTATACCCTCTATCATTATTAAATCCCCTATTGTTGTTGTATCCTCTTTCATTGGTGTAACCTCTGTCCTGGTTATATCCTCTGTCGTTGTATCCTCTTTCATGACGTTGCCCTCTGTCAAAGTGTTGTTCTTGTGGATTTTCTCTTTTTTGATTGGACTGCATATTTCTCTGAGCAGCTTGCAACTGACTATTCTAGTTCCTAAAGTAAGTCACCTCTATATTCAACTTCTTTACTTGTTCAGACAATTCATCCAGTCTCTCCTTATTAGGATTATTGTATGGAGGCTGATTCGCATTATTTTGGGAATACCCTACTACAACATTGGCATTCAGTGATTGGTTCAAGACTTCATAATTCTGCAAGTATGGGGGATAGCTAGCCCGAGGTTGTATATGCAGAGGTTGATTCACATTTTGCTGAGGGTAAATAATTGTGGATGAAACTTGTCTCACATGAGGTCTTGGGTGAGGGACCAGAGGCAACTGAGGTATCAGATTCATAACAGGAGTATGGTTGGCAAGAGCTTGGTTGAGAGCTGGAACTTGTCTAGGGTGAGCAATGGGTCCTAATGAGGGTAAAGGCCCAGACAGATGTTTCCTTAAAGCAGTGCTAACCTTCACAACCTCTACATATGCATCAAGTAGATTAGCAGGAGGATTATTACTCCACTTCATAAAGGTAGTTGTCAGACTGTCAAGTCCCTCATAATAAACTTCTAAAGCAGTAGGCTCATCAACAACATAAGGGGCCTGCAGTCTAGTATAGGCATGATGAAACATATTGTTAAGAGACCCTATAGGCTCATTGACCTCTCTCTTAACATTAGTGAACTAACGGTAAAGCTCATTGGAACTAATGGGAATTCAAAACTTCTGCAAAAATGCAGTTTCTAGCTTAGTCCAATGTTGGATAGACCCAACGGGTAAATGATTGTACCAATAGAATGCATCCTCCCCTAGTGAATAAGGAAAGAGTCTACATGCTACATCCTCAAGGTTTATCCCTCTATCCTTAAAGCCAGTCTGAAAGATCCTGATGTGTTCCTCAGCGGTTCTATTGGGATCATTGATATGGAATTTTGAAAAAAAGTGTTTAGGGTTTTTGGGCATGACATTGTAATTAGCGAAACTCAATGGAGATGGGTTATTAGCTAGGAAAGCCATTGGTGGAGGTGGGGGTGGTAATTTCTGATTTATGACTGGCTGAGGTTGTGGGATGGGAATGTCCTCAGACTCAGACTCATATGAACCTGATGAAGATGGGGATGATGGAGATGACAGAGGTGGATGGGATGATGATGATTCTCCCCTTATGTTGGTCCTTCTAGACCTAGTAGAGTCTGGTAATTCCTGAAATTCCTCCTCTCTTGGAGCA
>VDFB02336628.1:0-27464 GCA_007258455.2 Sequoia sempervirens
TTTAGATTGTTCATCTGAAATCACACTAGCTTCTCCAATAAAGACTAACTAAAAGTAAGCAATACCAATTCATAATGGGGTTTAAACAACACACTTTTAAGCTGTGTCTCGTTTAGATTGTTCATCTAAAATCGCACTAACTTCTCCAATAAAGAACAACTATTAGTGTGATTTCAGATGAACCATCTAAACGAATTAAAACTTAAAAATATATTGTTTAAACAAAAATACAAATTCACCAATAAAATCCATTTTTAAAACATTTAAACAAAGGAAGGAAGCGTACAGATGTGTAAGAGGAAGGGCGCTTAGGCCAGACTCGAAGGTTTCTGATGGAAGGAGGCCAGAGCATATGGAAAAAGTAGTCAATCCACTCCCTATTGCCATTGAGATTGCGGGCCAACCGGGTGCCGTAGCCCTCCATAACGCCTGCGAGGGAATCGTTGGCGTAGCTCTCCTTCTCCTCCTGCGGAAGATCGAAGAACTCCTTGCCCACGCTCTGCAATCGTTGGATGAGTTGCTCGGAAATTTCGTGATTAACCACTTGGAAAATTCCCCATTCACGAGCCGCGCTTCCTATCTGAGTCACTGTTTTCTCGCCACAGTGGCCGGATTCATGTAAATCGGCCAAATCTATGACCAGGATCTGTGCAGCAGGACTATCGTTATCATCGACAGTGGGCCTCTCGTGTACAGGCCTGATAAATTCAGCTGGTATTAATGTTAACCCACTCCCTGCAATGGATTGGACTCGTACCGATGTCATTTTGCTCGAAACGAAAACGAGAAGCTTGATTTGTCAAAGATAATGGCAGTTGGCTGCTATTATAACCCACGGCAATCGTCGTCGCCGGTGAGTTGCCAACGCGATTTCTTATAGCCGGTTCAGGCTGTGAAGATTCAAGAGTAGAGAATTAATGTTCCTAACTGTTGAGTATTGCAGCATATTAATGCGAATACACCAACCTCAACTATCCTGTTGATTTTCTAAACGCAGGTTTAATTGCTATTCATGGCAGTGACGTGCAACTCACTCAAGTTTTTCTGTGTATGGCATTGATGAATGGTGATCACTGATGAGATCTCGCTTTCCTGGATAGCAGTCTGATTTTTGAAAAGCATTTAGTTTCACAACCAACTGGTTTAGGTTTTCTCTTATAACGTGTGTTTCCAATAGTTATTATAGCATTTATTGATTCAATGTCTAATCTTTTGAATAATACCGTAACAATAATTGTGAATCAAATTTTAAAAAATAAAAATCTGTCATTTTAGATATAGATTAAGTATTTTGAATTGCAAAGTACTTAATGGTATTTGTTATCAAAACCACCAACCACCATCAATCTAGAGTAATTAAGATAAAAAGCAAAAATAAGATGGAGAAAGGTCATTGTGTTGTATTACAATCAATACATAATTCAATTATGTTAAACATAGTGGCACCAAAGAGTTTTATGTCATTATAGTATATGAAAACTAAAATATAATTGATAATCAAATAATTTTAAAAATAATTTTAAAGTAAAATAAAGTAATTCTTAAGTAAATAAATAATTTTTAGGATTGTTAGAAACCAAGATCAGATTTGCAAACCGAAAAGACCTTCCACAGAAGAGAAAATCAGAAAAAGCAAAGAGGTTGCAGAAGAATGTACAACATAATATTATTTGAGAATTCTTAATTACAAGATATGATTTGCTTTATAAAAGCAAGATATGCATAACCCTAATCTTATCTTGAGCAACAAGATAGTTCAATAAGATAAGGATGACAACTAATTAACCTAGGAATTAAATAATTACCTAAGTAAACTTATGTAAAATGTAATTAAATATTAATTACACCAACACCCCCCCATAAGTGCAACTTAGGGAGACTAACAAAGCATGCACCTAAAACTAAGATGAATGCAAAAAAACATGAACGGGTCTCGACAACAAAGCCTGATCAGGTACCCAAGTACAAATGCAATGATGAGGTAGAGAAGGAAAACCCAATGGGGCAAAACCCCACTACAATGAGATGACTATTGCAAAGAAGCACTGGAAGAACACTGTGGAGTAACACTGGAACCTGAAACTGGCAAGCAAGGAAAGATACTTTTGTTTACTACTGAAATCAGATGAGAGTTATTGATTGACTCAAAGAATCATGATAAAGCAATAGCAGACCCGATGCCATGGAACACTGGAAAAATCACAAACTGGAACAACCTTGGAATCAGTGAAGCAACAATAGATGAGATGATGACATAATTTGGAAACTGTGTATCTCAATGTCGATGTCAAACTGTGACTTAAACTCTTCCATGGGAAGGAGTACCATGAAGACTCTGGAACATTAACGATAAAAACATGGCCCTCAAACTGAGATGGATCCAATGTGGATCATTAACGATAGGCTCTCAATCTAAAGTGTGAACCGATGAATCTAATATGTCAAACTATAGCAAAAAAAATGGCCAAAAGAAACTAGGAAACTAAATATAGCCCATGCGAGCTATCATCAAATCAATATGGAGATGGAGATCAAAGTGCATGCACACTCTAATCGGATTTATTATGCAAGAAAACCCCCCTGAATAGAACTTTATCATAATTCATTTATTACAATAATCCAACGATTGTAAAAGGAGAGAATGTTAATGCATGCATAGACATAAAATAACATGATGTGGTACTAAAATGAAGTACAAATATTCAAGTTTCACCTTTTCAACTGCCAAAACATCCAAGTAATCTCCAAAACACTCATTAGGTCAAATCTGGAATAATGATAAACTTGGGACAAATACAAAAAAAAGTGCATGGACAGCAAGATAGATCTCCTCAACACCTTTCCAATGCCTCAAAGAAGACGAAAATTGGAGATCGTGAAAAAAATTTATGAGCTCGGAAGCCCAAAATGAACATCTGAATTTAAACAGAAACAACAGCAGCTAAATAGAAAAATACTATAAAATAAACTACACCACTAGAAAGTGCTTAGAACCAGCTTTTTGGCGATATCTTATTTTCCCGATTTTGATACCATATGCCCAAGTTATGACCAAATGAAAAAAAACTGCTCCTTTAGGAAAAATCAGGGCTAGGAGGGGCAAAGAGGGCCGTATAGCTAGATGATGTCATGCTGACGTCAGCACTTCACTGGATTAAATTTGATGGCCATTTGGCCGTTGGGGCAAAAAAATGCTCCCCCTGCCAGAAATTTTTTTGTGGCGGCTAGTATATTCTCTATTAATGGAATATTCCATCTGTGGCACAAATCTGACGGAGCCTGTAATATTTCGATAGAATCCCCTGAGATTCCCCTGCTGCCAGATTTGTATGCATCATCCAAGATTCTTACCCTTGCCAGATTTTTTGCATGAGGGTCACCGCTGGTATTTGCATGTGTTGCCGGTGTTTGAAGGAGCCTGCCACTGGGGGAATAAGTCGATTGATGGATCCACCAGCGATGAATAAGGTGTCACCGGTGGAGTATGCCGAACGGGCAAAAGAGTGTGTCGGTTGGTTGGAAATGGATGCTGCCAGCGATCGGATGGAGTGGGTGGCCCACCCAGGTACGGTACAACCTGTGTAGGGATGTGACCTACATAGGTCTGCACCCCTGCACAATGTTTAATATTTTTTTTGTTTTTTTTCTTTCAAAAAACTAACAACAAATTTGATTTGATTTTTTTTATAGCAAAATAAAATTTTGCATGCAGGAAAAAGAATAGAAAAACCTTTTTTTATCAACAGAAAAAAAATTAAAAACCAGAAAACCTGTACCGTTTGTCTGCACAGAAATCGAGACAAATATGGCCCAGATCTGTATGGATCTGCATGCCCTTAAAAAAAATTTCCTCTCATTGCAACTGCTCGGATTTGACCAAAACGATAGGCGATCTTAGGGTTTTAGAGCACTGCGAATGCAATGGCGATGTCTGTTTTGCTCCATAATGCACCGAAAAAATGCTGATAACTTGATGACAACTTTTCTAGTTTTTCTCTTTGGCAAATCTACAACCTAGACCTGCAAATCACATACAAAGAGAGGGAAAAATGTTAAGGGGTTAGTGAGTAGGGGTTTGCCTTGGTCAAACCCCTTGTTGGTAATTAAACCATTGAAATGAAATGAAATAGAATAGAGAATAATGAATGGAAAAATAATGATGTTGCAACTCACCAAACCCTAGTAATAAGGTGTTGCAAACATGTAAGTATTGGCTCTAATGGATGTGGACTTGAACTCTAGGTTGATGTTGATAGATCTTGAATGCAATGCTTACAAATCCTACACCACAATTGTTAGCTCTAAAACAACATGATGCAAACAATCTTTGACATGATGAATGATACTTGAAAATTCTCTTGATTGCTTGATAATCTGCCCTTGAAATGCCTTGAATGCTCTTGTGGATGCTCAAATTCTCTTGTAAACTATATGCATGAATACTTGAATGCTAGGTTAGGATGAAATGAGAGAAAGAAGCTTGTATTTATACTCAATTATACATTAATTCTCAAAATAACAATATCATAGGCTGACCTTAGATCTTGGAGAATAAAAACCCACCAAAATTTTGAATTAAATTTTAATTTTGAGTTAAAGGGGGCTCATTCACCACTCTAGGTGAATGGGTCACATCTAAGGAGACTCATTCGCCCAGAATGGCAAATGAGTCCCACCTTAGGCATTTAAGGTGGGTTTCAAAATTTTGATGTTTTAAATGATATTGATTGGGATTATTCTCAAAAATACACATAAATAAGGCTTGTGGATGCAAAATGGGGCCAATTAAAGCATAAGAAAGCCCAATTATTAATGAAAAGCCTAGAAAAATGTGAAAGTGTGTTACAACACTTTGAAATAAGGCTTGGTAACTGATGAAAAGAGGTTATTTAGGTGAAATACATTAACAAAACCCTAGAAAAGTGTGAAAGTGTGTTACAACACTTTACAACAGCTAAGTAAGCTACCACTTAAGTTATTTTAATTTAGAAGGGCCCAAGACCTAATGTGAATGTATTATCCACATTACAACATTAAATCAAGGCACAATTAAGCCAAAATCACAAGGAGGGCCCAAATGAGACAGAAAAAGTAGAAGGGTTACTTTTTCGGTGTCCACATTTAGCCCCCACTTTAGTGAGAGGATGAACCTAATTCAAAATCACACTAAATTAGACCAACGTGCATCAAGAGGGGTTCCCATGAACCAATGCTAGCGAGATGGGACAACAACGATCAAGCCCCCAGGATCAAGATCCCATGACAAACCAACATAAGCACAAGGGAATACACATGAAAATGATATTAAGAACAAAAATTCGCAAGCATACAATGCCAAAGATGAAAGAGAGAAAAGGAAAAGAAAAAGAAAGAATCAGATCAAGCTTCGATTGTTTGTCTAAGACGATGTAGATCAGATCTAGGTTATTTGTCTAGAAAATGCATACTCACTCTGAGGTGATGAAACTCATGGATGTCCTCCAAGTGAGAAGGCCTAAAAGGTGAGAAACATATGCTCATGGTTGGTATTCCCTCATACACATGCAGGTGGCTATGGGGAAATTCATGCCTCATAATGGGCTTTCTACTCAACCATACCAAAGTTATACCTCTTGAAAAAAAGCTTTAATAAGGTGCCACAAAAAGAAAAATGGTCTTTCGAGCTTCATGAGACAAGAAAAACTTCGTATTCTTGGAACTCATGAACAAATGTGATGGCTCCATAAGCATGCAAGCTATGTTATGCAAGGTGGCCATATAAAAAATGAAAAATTTGCAACATGCAAAGAATGTTCAAAGGAGTCTTGCTTAGTTCATGTGAGGTTTTTAACTTAGGGAAGATTGTGCCTAATGTCTCCAAGAGAGGACTGATCAAAGAATAGAAGATTCACAACTCAGGGGATGCAATGTGTTGCATCAAGCCACTAAGAGGAATGTAATTTGCTAAGAGATCATGCTCATGAAGGAGAATACACCAAATGTCATCCACAAAGTGACAAAACACACTGTATGAAGTAAGAAGGCTACACTAAGAATCAAGAAAAAGGAAAAATACAAAAGAATAATGTCAATATATACCCCCACTTTAAAGGAATTTCTAATCACTCTATTGTGAGAAATTACTTTAAAGTAGCAAATAAAAAAATGCTAACAAAAGGGAAGACATGAGAGCCAACATGGAAAGCCTTATGCCAAGACATATTTTTTTGAGTAAAGTTGTGTCATGCAAGAAAAAAAGAAAAAGAGAGGTTTCCCACAAAATGGAAACACCAAACACATAAGGGATCTATGGATTTTCGGGTTAGTATGTTTTGTGTTACATTGTTTTTAGATATTTTGGAACTTTCATCATCTCCCAAATACATAGAACTGGAAGAATGAGACAAAGAGAGCGAAAACAAAGGAAAAACCTTTTAGTTCAGCATGGAAGAGATATAGGGTGCCTTGATGCCTTGTGTCATCCCCAAAAGGAAAACACAAGACAAATGAAAAAGAAAAGGTGAAAGAAAAAGGAAAATCTTTTGGGTCAACATGAAGGAGATATGAATGTATAAATTCCTTACATCATCCCCAAAAGGAAAACACAAGAAAAAGATAAAGGTAAAAAGGAAAAAGCGACGCATGACATAGAGAAGAATGAAGGTACAAATAGAGGAATGTCACAAAGAGAGAGAACATCAAGCAGAACATCATAGGAGATAACATTACACACATGCAATCACACAAAAGAAAGAAAAGGAAAAGGAAAAATATTAGTAAGGAAAATGTGAGTCAACCTATGAGCAAGTCACCCACCTTACAATATCAATCTATATAAGTAGAAGGTAGATGATGATCCGAAGGGACAACAACAAATGCATTACTAGGACAAGGCTTACAATTGCTTGCCCCCACTGAGTGTGAGACAAGAATGAGCCAAGATAGGTGATGGGAAAGGTCATGTAATAGTGAGAAATGTTACATTCTACAACTATTACATGAAAAAGAGTAGGAGAGTGTATTATGCAATCATAGGGTAGCAATTATTTCTGTCAAAGTGATACTTTCTCAATATTTCTTGCAATTCATGACACTCATCACTACTATGTTGAAGGACTCGATGATATGCACAATATGGAACCTTGGCATCTTTAGGATATATCACCAACCTATTCATAGGTGGTAATAGGATTCATTCTTTGTTTAAAAGTATTTTTAATTTCCTTTCACTTTTAGGTTGTGGACGGAGAGGAAACTTTAGTTTTTGTAACTTGTAAGGCCTCTTTTGTTTGCTAGATTCACCCTTTTCTCTAGTTGAAGGAGGACCCAATGGGATCCTTTCATCCTTGTCATTATTATCATTCAAGCGTTGCTCTCTAGGAAGAAGGATATTCAAGTCGAAGGGAGAATCAAAGATCACTGTACCATCATCACGAAGCCTTAGAAATTCTCTAGGAGGCTTGCTATTATGAGAGGGATCTTGATATCCTAACCCCTTTGTGTTTTCATCTATTGGATTTTTTTCTAAGAGTTGATGAATTTCATGTTTACTTGTTGTGTCACATCCTTGTTTGCTCAAGATTGTGAAGCCTTTACCATATGTTTCTTCAAGGTTTATTGGAGTGTTTGTTACTTTGTTATCATAAAATGGTTGAGTTTTTTCTTGTATAGTGGAACTAGGTTCACCTATTGTAGGGAACTTAGGTTCAGTTTTTGTTTCAGGATGTAAGCAACCAAACATATCAAGAGGTGGTATGGTAGGAAGATTTTTTTGGTCCATGGATGGATAAAAGGGTGCATTAGCTTCAAGGTTGTCAATACAGTCATTTAAAAACTTATTCATGTTTTCATCATCTTCTCCAATGATGTCAACATCACAAGGAGGACATGCATTAGGTGTTGAAGGAGCATGAGTAAGTTCAATGTCATTAGGATCATTTCCAAAGGCACAACTTGACATATCCACTAAGGACTTTAATGACATCCAAATCTTATTAAAACACATATCCATGATGCAAATTGTAAATTTCACAGGATGATTGAAATTAAACTAGATGCAATTAATTGAATGAAACAAAAAATCTGGAAACTAAAACTGAAAGGTAACAACAAAAAACAAAAATTCATAAAACAAACTAGAAATGATAGAAAATGCAGTTAAAAATATGCAGAGGGACTGATTCGCCCAAGGTGGCAAATGAGTACTGGTATTGATTGTTTTGAAAAAAATTAGAATTTTCGAAATGAATTTTATGTTTTTTAAGTTTTATGATGCAAGTCTAAAATGCAAATGCAAAATTTTACTGATTTTTAATGAAATTAAGTGTAATAATGCAAGCTAAATGAGTTTTTCACTAATGCCTTGCATTGAAACCCTAAAATGCCAATTAACTAATATAAAATGCAATGCAATGTTAATGCAAGCTAAATCTAGGATGTAAATGCACTCCAAAGAAAAATTATGATGTTCAAAAGTCAGGTTCACCAAAATGTGTACAATGGAAATGGAATGCACAACTTCCTTATTCACACAAAATGAGAATGAAGGAAGAGGGGTTTGATTTCCCAATGCTCACATTCAAGAATATCTTAGGGACCTCAACCCAATGAAGGATATTAGAGATGTGACTATAAGATATCCTTGGAGATGAATGAAAACAAGAAATGAGTTCACCACCAAGTGTAAAATTGGAAAATGCAAGTAAAATGTAATAGAAAGTTATGAAACTAGAAATGTGCACCTAGAAACTTGTTGGAGATGGAATGGAGCTCTAGAATCCTTAAAAAATCACTATTGATGCCAACTAGGACTCATACGCCAAGCTGGGTGACTTAGTCCAATTTTGGGAAGACTGTGCCAGAACAGGTTTCAAACAAATGGGTACTTAGATTTGTAAAATTCCAGTTTAGGCCTAGGCAATAGGACTCATTCACCAATAGTGGTGAATCAATCCACCTCTGGATTTCTAGAAATTCAAAACAAGAAATTGTAGCCCTAAGTCTGCTCTTCTTTTCCTGATAGGTTTTTGGATTCGAAATTACATAATTCAACCTGTAGATCTTCTCCAATCTTCTCCTAGGACTTTGACAACTTTGAATTGCTTTGACAACTTCACGACAACTTTTCTAGTCTTGCTCTTTGAAAAATCTACAACCTAGGCTTGCAAATCACATACAAAGAGAGGGGAAAATGTTGAGGGGTTAGTGAATAGGGGTTTGCCTTGGTCAAACCCCTTGTTGGTAATTAAACCCTTGAAATGAAATGAAATAGAATAGAGAATGATGAATGAACAAATAATGATGTTGCAACTCACCAAACCCTAGCAATAAGGTACTGCAAACATGTAAGTATTGGATCCAATGGATGTGGACTTGAACTCTAGCTTGATGTTGATAGATCTTCAATTCAATGATTACAAATCCTACACCAAAATTGTTAGCTCTAAAACAACATGATGCAAACAATCTTTGACATGATGAATGATACTTGATAATCTGCCTTTGAAATTCCTTGAATGCTCTCATGGATGCTCAAATGCTCTTGTAAACTATATGCATGAATACTTGAATGCTATGTTAGGATTAAATGAGAGAAAGAAACTTGTATTTATACTCAATTATGCAATAATTCTCAAAATTACATCATAGGCCAACCTTAGATCTTGGAGAATGAAAACCCACCAAAATTTTGAATTAAATTTGAATTTTGAGCTAAAGGGGACTCATTTTCCACTTTGGGAAAATGGGTCCCACCTAAGGAGACTCATTCACCCAGAATGGCGAATGAGTCCCACCTTAGGCATTTAAGGTGGGTTTCAAGACTTTGATGTTTTAAAGATATTTATCAGGATTATTCTCAAAAATACACATAAATAAGGCCCGTGGATGCAAAATGGGACCAATTAAAGCATAAGAAAGCCCAATTATTAATGATAAGCTTAGAAAAATGTGAAAGTGTGTTACAACACTTTGAAATAAGGTTTGGTAACTAATGAAAAGAGGTTATTTAGGTCTTGGGCCCTTGTGAACTAATTTTTTTTTAACTAAATCTTCACTTTTGGGCACCTATAGCGGCTAAACCGTGAGTAATTTGAAGATGATGCAAACTAGAGTTTTGTGGAATTTTGTCTATAGATTCTAAATATATGTTTTTCAAAACATTTGGAATCAGATTGCACATCTTTTTCTATGTCCCTCAAAAACTAGTTTTTTCATAAAAGAACATTTTTTAAAAAGTGACAATCACCGTATAATGAATAAGTTTTTTTCCATGAAGGATAAAATTATAGTTCTTTTGAATTAAGTTTTGTAACTCCAATATCTAGTGCTTCCACTTGGTTAGATAGTTTTCTATTAAGTATTTTTTCTTTACTCAAGTTTCGAAGTCAAACCAATTATAATTTAGACATAGTGCGACCGTATAACGTGTAACTTTTTTATTATGTATCAAAATCCTTTCTTTTTTGGTTGGATCAAGGACTCCAATATCTGGTGCACTCATATTTTTCAAAAAAAAAATGATAATCTTCTATTTTTCCACATGTGCAGAACAAAGAGCTTCATTTTCGGTGAAAAACCTATGTTTAATAAAACTAAAAAAACAAATAGATAATAAAACCAAAACATATTAAAATTATAGTTTTTGGATCTAGCTCATTCTGAGGACTACCTGATACCAATTGGATTTGTGAAGTCTCCATTTTCATCCTCAAATTAGGCTTTGAAGTGCAAAATTTTGGACATTCTTTATGCCTAGGGGGACAAGGGGGCAAAAGGGTGGTTTGGTCGAACTAGGGTTCAATCGAACCTCAAAAATATGTTCGATTGAGCCAGTTCAAAATATTATAAAATATTGGTTGGCAGGTTGATTCGAGCAGTCTCTTAACCGATTCCCGCTCGAACCCCCTGCCATGAATCCATTCTTTTTTCCCATTTTCCTATTAGTTTTATTTTATAATATATAATATTAATTATTTACTTTTTAATCTCTATAATATAAATTATATCTATATAATAGTTATTAATAATATATAGATCATATATATTATTAATAATTATAAATAATATACTATATACTTATATATTATTAATAATTATAAATAGTATATTATATATTTATATATTATAAATAATTACAATAAATATTATAATATCAATATATACTTTTGAATTAAATACATTAAAATATATATTGTGAATGAATGCAATTATGAAAAAGTAAAGAAAATGAGAACAATACATGTTCTTAACCCTTCGTGATTGTAAGATAATGAATCCTGCATGTACGAAATTAAATCATGAAAAGGACACAACTTTTAACTCTCATAAAATAATGTTTTTCCTCTAATAAAAAGAAAACAATTAGAGGTTGCTCACTCATTTGAGCCCAACCACTTTCAATCCTTGCAAACCATTTAGTCACCTCTAGTCTGAGGTACAATCTTGTGTTAAATTTGAGGAAGGATAGCCTCAAATATTTCCTACTAGGATTCTTCATTTTTATTGTTGAATTTATGTTTAGCCTTAGCTTTTGATCGTGAGAACCATGAGAATGTGGCTTTGGAAAAGATATTATAAATGGTTTTGATTTATTTTTTGAAAACATGACATAATGACTATGTACACTAGATTTTGTTAACTACCCAAATGGATGGGTATGTGCAGGATCATCATGGAAAAAATAGGCCCTTAAGTGGCAAAAAATTTAGAAAAATCAGAGTTAGGCAACTTGACGTAAAAATTTGAATAGTTTATCTATATCATTTCAAAAATGTGCAAGAATAGAATCTATAGAAAATTGAATTTACTTTCTAAACTAGTAGATATGTTTTAAAAATATATATATATTTGTGAAACTTTGAAATTTCAATGTAGTGGTACTTAAATTTCAGGGAAAAAATAAGAAGTAGGTGTCTGTCTGACCACCCTAACCACAATAAAATGATAATATTTTTTTTATAAGATTTTAGATATAAGTAGAGGAATCATGCCTCGATGTGATGCATATTTTTTTGTAATTTTTTTCCAAGTAAATAATTAATTATGATTTTTTTATTACAAATTTTTTAAAAATATAAAAACTCGATATTTGACAACCTTAACTTGGTCAAAACTTCATGAAATTCATTTTTTCTTTTTTAATCCTATAGTATGTGAAGCATAGAATGTGACACATGTTTTGGATTCAAAAAATGTGATACAATTTGAAAGCTATAGATGTTTTTCAATCAACCTACCAATCAAGACTTTAGTCATAATTTGAATAGAAAATGAATAATAATTACTTATTAAATTCAAAGTAAATCATAATTTATATTGGTGTAAATCTGAGAGTCTCCTTTAAAAATCCTTTTTGTTTCATCAATTTTGGGTAAAAAAATAGTCGTCATCTGCATACCCATCATATTGCCACTTTTTGGCCCATCATTATCCTCCACATACCCAAACATGAGTTTCTAGGAACTATTTTAGCTCTCTAGGACTCAAAAAAATCCTAATAAAAATTATTAGGAATCTTAAAACAATGAAGTTTAGCTTTTATATAAGCTCTTTAGTGAGTATAGGTTGTAGTTGTATGCTTCTAGTAGGGCATCTTAGCAACTTATAACAAGTAGAGAGGTTGAAAGAAGGGTTAAGTCTCAAAATCTATGGCAACATGAATGAGTTTGAAGTTCATCATAACATATGAGCTATGATGATTATAGATGCATAAAAAATATTTCACGCATTTGGTGGATTTAGTCCACCATAAAATACAACCATTTTGAGAATTTGGTGGAGGTTTCACATGGATGTTTTGGTGTGAGATTATATATTAAAGTAGAGAAGAAATAAGGAAAATTTATATTTTCTTCACCTCATTCTTCTTGAAATTTTAGAGTATTTCAAAAGCACAGTATTCTTTAAAGTGTCCATTGGAATTGAATAGAAACTCACAACAAAGAAGAGATATTGAGAACATTATAGCTCTATCAATTATCTTAATTACATGTTCAAATGAATTATAAAGGTAATTGGAATGAGTGGGAGAGAGATAAAAGGTAGAGGGTTAAGAGTAGAGGATAGAGGGTTTAAGGGTTAAGGTTCAAGGGTAGAGGGGAGCCTGAGATAGAAGGAATGAGTGACTGAGAGACAGAGAGAGAGAGAGCGTTTAAGGGTTTAGGGCTTAAGGGTAGAGAGTAGAGGGGATCTAGAGATAGAAGGAATGAGTGAGAGAGAGACTTGAGAGAGAGAGAGGGAGGGAGTGGGAGAGATATAGAGGGTAGAGGGTACAAGGGTTTAGGGTTTTAAGGGTTAATGTTAGAGGGGAGAAAGGGAGAGGGGGTAGGAGGGAGGGACTTGAGAGAAAGAGAGGGGAGTGGGAGACAGACAAAGGGTAGAAGGTACAAGGATTTAGGGTTTAAGGGTTAATGGTAGAGGGGAGAGAGGGAGAGGGTGTAGGAGGGAGAGACTTAAGAGAGAGAGAGGGAGGGATTGGGAGAGAGATAGAGGGTAGAGGGTTTAAGACCCGTTTAGGGTTTAATGGTTAAGGGTAGAGGGTAGAGGGAAGCTCGAGATAGGAGTGAGTGAGTGAGTGAGAGAGAGACTTGAGAGAGGGAGAGGGTAGGAGGGAGAGACTAGAGAGAGATAGTGGGAGAGAGATAGAGGGTATAGGTTTAAGGGTGGAGGGTTTAAGGGTAGAGGAGAGCTCGAGATAGAGGGAGTGAGTGAGATAGAGAGGGAGCTCAGGGGTAGGAGGGAGAGACTTGAGAGAGAGATAGGGAGGGAGTGGGAGAGAGATAGAAGGTATAGGGTTAAGAGTATAGGGTAGAGGGTAGATGGTTTAAGGGTTTAGGGTTTAAGGGTAGAGGGGAGCTCAAGATAGGAGTGAGTGAGAGAGAGAGAGAGGGTTTAAGGGTTTAAGGCTAGAGGGGAGCTTGAGATAGAGGGAGTGAGTGAGAGAGAGAGAGAGTATTTAAGGGTTTAAGGCTTAAGGGTAGAGGGTAGAGGGGATTTAGAGATAGGAGTGAGTGAGAGAGATAGAGGGTTTAAGGATTTAAGGCTTAAGGGTAGAGGGTAGAGGGGATCTAGAGATAGGAGTGAGTGAGAGGGAGAGAGAGGGTTTAAGGGTTTAAGGCTTAAGGGTAAAGGGTAGAGGGGATCTAGAGATAGAAGGAGTGTGTGAGAGTGGGTAGGAGGGAGAGATAGAGGGTATAGGGTTAAGAGTAGAGAGTAGAGGGTTTAAGGGTTAAGGGTTAAGGGTAGAGGGCATAGGGTTTATGGGTGTAAGGGTAGAGGGTAGAGGGTAGAGCATAGAGGATATAGGGTTTTAAGGTTTAAGGGTTAAGGGTGGAGAGTAGAGGGGATCTAGAGATAGGAGTGAGAGAGTGAGAGTGAGAGAGACTTGAGAGAGGGAGAGTGGGTAGGAGGGAGACACTTGAGAGAGAGAGAGTGGGAGGGTAGAGGGTACAAGGGTTTAGGTTTTAAGGGTTAAGGGTAGAGGGGAGAGAGGGAGAGGGGGTAGGAGGGAGGGACTAGAAAGAGAGGGGGGGAGTGGGGGAGAGATAAAGGGTAGAGGGTACAAGGGTTTAGGGTTTAAGGGTTAAGGGTAGAGTGTAGAGAGGGAGGGGGTAGGAGGGAGATACTTAAGAGAAAGAGAGGGAGGGAGTTGGAGAGAGATAGAGGGTAGAGCGTTTAAGACCTATTTAGGGTTTAAGGGTTAAGGGTAGAGGGTAGAGGGGAGGTCAAGATATAAGGAGTGAGTGAGAGAGAGAGAGAGAGACCTAAGAGAGGGAGAGGGTAGGAGGGAGAGACTTGAGAGAGAGAGAGAGGGAGGGAGGAAGTAGGAGAGAGATATAGGGTATATGGTTTAGAGTAGAGGGTAGAGGGTTTAAGGGTAGAGGGTAGAGGATAGAGGGTTTTAAGGTTTAAGAGTTAAGGGTAGAGGGGAGAGGGGAGAGAGATAGAGGTGAGAGAGAGAGAGAGAGAGAGAGAGAGAGAGAGAGAGAGAGAGAGAGAGAGAGAGAGAGAGAGAGAGAGAGAGAGAGAGAGAGAGAGAGGGTGTAGGAGTGAGAGATTTGAGAGAGAGAGAGGGGGAGAGGGAGAGAGATAGGGGGTAGAGGGAACAAGGGTTTAGGGTTTAAGGGTTAAGGGTAAAGGGGAGAGAAGGATCCATATAGAAGTCATATAAATATTGATTTGGTAACTGGATGAGAACATTCTATTTCCATTTGCGGTATTTTTGTGAATTAAATTGATGGCAACTTTTTTTTTCTTTGCATTGATTTATGTTTTAAATCTGTGTGCAAAAAATTAATAATTAGATAATAATTTTAAAACACATTTAATTGCCCATGGAAAAATGCCATGGAAGAAATAGAAGTTGTATATAATTGTAATTTAGGTAGAATGATTTTAAAAAACTTCACTAGGTTTCAAATAAGTATTTAAAGCATGTATATGGGTTTACATGCAAGCAAAAAAAGTGAGAGATGACGCTTTAAGTGTAACTTTGAACTTTCAAATGAAATCAAAGATTCTTGAACTTAAGAATTCCATGGAACAAATATGTACATTTAATTGGAATTTATGCAAAATAATTTACAACTATGTACAAGTTACTATAAGTTCTCACTTGAACATGTATAGGGTTAAAAGTGAACTTGAAAATCGTGGATATAATCTAACTCAAACATTTTGGTTCAGCCCGCTCTTCAATAACATGTAATTTTTTTTTATGGTCACCACTATCTAGTCTCCATTTTTTTCGGCCACATGCATGTGGAACTGTATGCAGATGTAGGGAGGTAGCAATTATTAAGTGACTATACTGATATACCTTGTTATTAGGTTGATAGTCAACAAAATGAATCCCATGTTAAACAACTTTGACTTGTTTTAGATATATCCATTGAACTACAGCATAACCTACATGGTAAACATGAACCTGAGGCAAGACATGTGAACGTGTACCACACTTTCGTGCTCAAGATTTGTACAATATATATTTTATGCTTAGAATGTAATGTGCACATGTGAACACAATGTATATATAATTTTAAATTCAAACTCACCTGTGGGAAATAACATTCCATCACTTGTTTCAGGTTGTGTTAGCTTATTCCTCTCTTCTTTGCAACACAATAAATAATAGCTAACACCTTCTATGTTTCCAGGCTCTACTATGTCTGCAAAAACATCTCCTATACACCAAATTCACACAAAAATATTCTTAAAAAATTAGAAATGTTTTTAGACTTTAAAGATCATTAACTATATATATAATATTTAAATTATTGAAAACTTACACATGTACCTTTTCTAACAAATCCTGAAATATGGTCATAATCAATTGAAATCAAAGGAATGTCTTCAAATATTTCTTCCTCATTTTCATCGTATGTTTCTAAAACAACTAGTGGCACTATATCACATTTACCAACATATCCAAGTTCTTGGTTTTTGCATGCATGGTCATAGTTTCCCGCAATGCACTTGGTGCAAAAACAAGAGTAATCCCTTGTGTATAATTTCCATCCATGGTGACTATCTAAACTTATAACACAATGCAAAGATCTTGTTTTGTCTACCCTCTTGCATCCATGCATTGATCTTCTGTCCACACCTAGATACATGTACAACAACAAACTTATGTGAACAAACATGTATATATATATATATAATCTAAATTTAAATAAATTCAAATTTTTGAAAATGTAATTTATACATACCTGATATCTCCCAAAACACTCTATGTGGAATGTGTCAGTTTGTTCTTGAAGATGTGTCGACCACATTTGATGCAAAGTTTTTTGTACACCATTCAACAACATCATGTGCATTTTCCATACAATCTTCTGAATAACTCATTTGATGCTTTCTTAAAGCTTGTTTGATGCAAGCTCATGCTCCATCATGTTCACCCTTTCCATGCCCACTCTAAAAAAAACTCCAAACATGTGGTATTTTATAGATTTTATGATATCTACAAAGTGCATAGAATGGCCGTGAAGATTTGAATTGTGCCACACATCCATATGACTATACAAAATTATTTTCAAATTTTACACCCTTGCTTCTCAAATTCTCAAAAAAAATAGTAAAGAAATGTTGTACAAAAAGCGTTCCATGCTCTTTATCATCACTACTATAAAAGTGATATTCTTTCTTAATGGATTGTTCTTCATTCGTACTCTCAACACTATCAAATTATGATTGTGCATGTTGATAACACACATGAACCATAATAGTGATCTACTTTGAAAAGTAATATTCTAATTGAATCTCCTTTTGATGTACAAGGGAGCAATTTTCTGCAAAGTCAACTATTGATAGAACTGTTCCAAGTGGGAAAGTATCTCTCAATGTTTGGAATTGTTGTGCTTGCCACTTAGCAAAAAAGGAATGTTGTATGTATGGTTCTATCATTTTTTGAAAATCTTCCATAAATTTTGCAATAGGGATCTCCTCTTCTACATAGCTCAACCTTGTGAATTCTTTCCCAAAATTTGTTTGAAACTTTACATACTTGTAGATGTACGAGTAAAATATGTGAATAAGTAATAAACCACACAATCAATAAAACATTACATTAGAGAATTCAAATAATAATCTAATCAAATTAAAACAAATAAACTCTCTAAAAATAACACCTCTTGCAATTTACTATCTTTGTTAGGTCAGTAGCTTCATTTCTTGAAGGAAATTTAGCCAAATTTCCACATGTTTCACAAATTCCTTTTATATAGTTTATTTGAGGTCCATTTTCATGATAACATAACATAGTCGGGTATGTGCAAGATCATGATGGGCCAAAAAGTGGCAATATGATGGGTATGTGGCTGACGATTATTTTCTCACCCAAAACTAATGAAACAAAAAGGGTTTTTAAAGGAGGTTATTAGCTTTCCACCAATATAAATTATGCTTTACTTTGAAGTTAATAAGTAATTATTATTCATTTTCTATTCAAATTAAGACTAAAGTCCCAATTGATAGGCTGATTGAAAAACATCTATAGTTTTCAAATGGTATCACATATTTTGAATCCAAAATATGCATCACATTCTATGCTTCACATACTATAGGATTAAAAAAGAAAAATTCCATTTCATGAAGTTTTGACCAAGTTAAAGTGGTCAGGCATACGAGTTTTTATATTTTTAAAAAGTTGTAATAAAAAATTCATAATTAATTATTTACTTAGAAAGAATTACAAAAAAATATGCATCACATCAAGGCATGAATCCTCTACTTATATCTAAAATCTTATTAAAAAGTATTATCATTTTATTTTGGTTAGGGTGGTCAGACAGACACCTACTTCTTATTTTTTCCTTGAAATTTAAGTACCACTACATTGAAATTTCAAATTTTCACCAAATAGATTTTTTTAAAAACCTATTAGTTTAGAAACTACATTCAATTTTCTAGAGATTCTATTCTTGCATATTTTTGAAATAATATAGATAATTTATTCAAATTTTTACGTCAAGTTGCCTAACTCGAATTTTTCTAAATTTTTTGCCACTTAAGGGCCTATTTTTTCCATGATGATCTTGCAACATACCCAACCTTTATGAAAAAACTTTCCTATTTGGGAGGTGCATTTTGAAAACCACCACTTTCTTCTCTCGTCTTTTGAAACACCTAATAGTAGAGATCAAATTCAATATGATAACGACAACAACAAGTTTCAAAAAACTTTTTTATCTTCACATAATATGGATTTAACCTTTCAAACATTGTTTACCCAATCTTTATATAAGGATATATATTACAAAAGTTCATATAAATCTCAAGTTTTGTTATGTCTAGCCAATGTTTGATATGATTCTCACAAAGACCAAGCCCAATCTTTTGTCTCATAACATCTTTAGTATTTGATGATGGACGAGTCTGATCATAACAACATCTTCAATCTTGTTAGAATGGGGAGCTCTACAAATAATTTCTCAATTTCCTTCTATCTCTCATCCAAAATCTTTCTCTTTTTCTCATATTTTATTAGTGTGGTTCTGTACTATAACCAATTTTAGCCGAAAGTGCATACATTTTTCTTTTTCTTGCTATATCTTTATTTATAATAGATGTCAACATCACCCTTCTTGTAGTGGCTTTATCCACTGATCGGGATCCTTTCCCAATGGACTCTAAACCCTTTTTAACATTTTGAACAATATCCTTTTGTAATTCCATGTGTTTCTTCTTATTTGATACCAAATGTACACCCAACAATTGTAATGACTCTTTCAGCTCATTACGAAGAAGTAAACATGATAACAATAGGGTTTTTTCATGTGTTTCAAGATGATTGAAATGGTCATTGATTATTCCATTTCAAAATTTAGTCATTAACCTCTTTCTCTTATTTACAGGCTAGTTAGCATAACGTTTCAGTTTTTCCATATCAATTTCAAGTAAATGATCTAAAATTCTATAAGAAATTTGTTTCTTCACCTTTTCAGCTAGTTTATATTCTCATCCATACCAGTAGAAGGAAGTGATCCTAAACCCTCTCCAACATGCATTGTTTGAACTTGGGCCTCCTCCCTATCTTCAAGGTCCATCTGTTCTTCAACAGATTCATTTGATCCAATATCTAGATTTGGCTCGACCTCAGCATGAGAACAAGTCTTGCTTGTTGATCCCTTTCTACATGTCACAAAATATTTTGAAAAGAAAGTGAGAGATGATGCTATATAAGTGAAGTTTATGTATGCAAGCAAGCAAAGTGATAAGACATAAACTTGTGAGAGAAGTTTTAGCTAGTTTTATATGCCCATCCATACCAATAGAAGGAAGTGATATTGACCCCTCTCCAACAAGCATTGTTTGAACTTGGGTCTCCTCCCTATCTTCAAGGTCCATCTATTCTTCAGTGGATTCGTTTGATCCAATATCTAGATTTGGCTTGAATTCAGCTTGAAAATTTCTTGCTTGTTCTTTGAATTTACATGCAAGAAAATAAAGTGGGAGACTATGAGCTATTTAAGCGGAGTTGAAACAAATAAAATTGAAGATTCTTGAACTTAATAATTCCATGGAACAAAATCAATTTGAAATAGATGATAAGGAATTTAGGTAATGTCTATGCAAGATGACTATTTTTTAGTATTAAAGTTTCCAAGTTAAATCTAACATGGTTTTCATAATTGGAAATATATTTATAAGGAAAGAAAATTGAGGTGTTAATAAAAGTCCTAAACATACACTTGAGAGAGAGAGAGAGAAGAAACAAGCATGTGCCTTGTTTCTTTCTATGATAATTTTCCAAGTTTTGTTCACACCTCTTTCAATAATTTTTCGTTGAGACACATTTTTCCTTTTTCTTTGTTGTCCCATTTTCTTCTTCAAGTTAAAGATGACTCAACACAAATCTTCTACAAACTTAGTTAAATTCTCCTCCAAAATTTTCCTTGATTGATAAAAATGAAAAGTTGTCTTCTCCAATATTTTCCTCAATAAATGTGCAAAAATCTCTTCTCCAAAATCTGCACTCCAAGTGATATAAATCAAAATTAATATTGCAATTTGATATGGAATAATGAAAAATGAGCTTGTATTTATATGAATTTGGGAAAAAATTAAAATTAAAATGCATTCTAGTGTATGGAATAACTATACTAGTTTAAATGAATCAAGTGGTAATCAAATAAGTTATTTCATTGTGGAGTTTGTTGTTATTTAATGTATAGGTATGCACCATAGAGTAATTTTAGAATTTTGTTCCTTGTCAAAAAGATAATATTCCTCAAACTTGATATTAAAGGTGAAAGATTATCTCAACCAATGAGATAACATATTGTTTAATAAAGTGTCTCTTAGATAAGTTATGGTCATTGCAGAGTAAGGGAACAACCCAATATATAGTAGAGGAAAATTTGCATGGTCATTCTAGTTAACCAAACACACCTTGATGGTTCTAAATCAATAGTTGAGGTATTTTCATTTGTAGGAGATGTAGAGAGGGTAGAACAAATTTTATTTGAGCACTTAGAGGTATAATTTGAATTAAATTTTCTTATTGTTTCAAAGAATAAAATTTTCCTATCCTAAGTTGAAACTAGAAAATTATGCATTGAATTTCTTTAAAAAACTATAATTTTATATCCAATTGTAGGAAAGCATGATCATGCTAAATAATGGTGTAGATTAAGAGATTATTTATGAAATAATTTAACATAAAATTTTATAACTTAGAGCGAAAGTTTTTGAAGGATGATATATAATTATAAAAGGAAAGTTCCTACCTCTTCTTTATAATTATATCTTGTTCTCAACTCCTCAATAGTTCATGTTGCTTAAGTAATTTTAAAAATATATGAGTTTTGTTTACCACAAATTGACACACTTTATTTATTCTTATTTTGTATCAAGATTTTAATTTCATCATTTTTATCAAATTTTAAAACTAGAAGAACATGTGCATTAATAAATAGGCTTGTAAATACTCATAAAATATCATTAGTTTACTTGATCGGGAGTCATTTATTTTATAATTTTTTACTACTTACTATAAAATTCAAGGGGTGTGCATGCAAAATATTTACTGTGATCAACACGAATGAACTTAATCATAAAGTGGCATTCATTTCCTTATCTTTGGGAATATAGGATCAAATGGGATGTTGTGATCAAATGAGCTAACATAAAGTTTCACAACTCTAGGGAACTCTATAATAACATTTGGGACCATTTTGATGGTCTTTGTTTGTGGGTTCAACGTCAACAAAACTTATTTCAATGTGCATTATTGATTTTTGGCTAAAATGAAATAGTCTTCTCCTAAAATTCTACTAGACATCAAATATATATCATATAAGGAAATGTAAGTTAGAGAACATTAAATAAGCAAATGTATGTATATTGAATATAAGAAAATGTATATATATCATATAAACATGTAAACATAAGCAAACACATACATACATGTAAATAGATTCAATTTATAAAATAACATGTTATAAGCAAAGAGGTCATCATATAAGCAAATACATGTAAAGATCACAAATCTAGTGTAGGGCCTAATATGAATGTCAACTCCTAGTCGAGCGGCCATTTGAATGAAAACCCTAGTCTGATGGATGTGCTAAGCCCTGCAGATAAAATTGTGTACATAATATGTTAAATACATATAATATATTAAATAAAATTTATGAAAGTTATTTTTAAGAATCTACTTGTATTTTTAAATATCTATCTAGATCTATGCATACATATGCATGTACATATACGTGTGTATATATAAAAATCTAAAACTCACATTTCCAATGGCAGCAAAATCATCCACAAAGTCATATCGATGTACATGATTTGGACCAAGGCTAGGAGTGACATGAGGTATGCCCAGCTACAATTTACACACACACACATATATATCAGTACATGAATATCTAGTAAAAACTAAAATTTAAAAAATAATTAAAAAAAGAATTGAAGTTCATGCACATGCACATCATCTGATATCGGATGACCTAAGTCCTTTGCAACAGTCATCTCCACCATATCAACCAAACAGTCAAGCAATGAGTCAACATCTACATCCATTTGATCCATCCCATGTCCTACCATAAATGATGATTGAAGAGGACTATGTAGGTGAGATGGCATCGACAATGACGAACTAAGACCAATCAACATCTTAGTAAAACCCATAGTTTGTGCAGCAACCAAATGATCTGTAGGTGGATCCTAATGTACATTGGTGCTCGGATGAGAGTGATCGGATCCTAGATGTGAACGAACTCCATGTGCCAATTTCTCTATGACATGCTCTATTTTGATCCCATAGTCTGATGTAATGAAGGCATATGCCTCCAAGAGGTCCTTAACCAAACAATGCAAAGTCCTACGTTGTGCCATATCTCTTGTAAGTCTATCAAGTTGTGTGGGAGTAGAGATGCCTGGCGTTATAAAAGGATCCATGCTGGTTCACTATGAGGAAAATGGCATGGATTGGAAATGTCTAGACATCAAATACTAACCCACACAATTAGTAGATATGCTAGTGGTGGCAGCTGCAATGTCACCTATACTATCAATTGCTTCCTTTTGGGAAGCACAAACAACCTCATTTTCTATGGGGGCCAAAGCTCGAGTGAGAGCAAGAGACCTATCCCCAACCAATACCCTAAACACTAGGGCTAGTCTATTTGCTTGATGATAGGTGGGCCTATCGGCAATCCTACCACACCCCTGACCAAGATATGCTGAAAAGTATAAGTAGTTGACTTTGAGGCCCAAATGGACCTTAACATACAACTGTTAAACAAAATATAATGGAATTCAGTCATTGTTTGGATATTGACAATGTACTGCAAGAAATTGTAGGTATATCAATGGGGCCATAGCCCAATCCACACATCTGGTCACTTGGTATCCCCTCACCTTATGTTGATTTTGATAAAATGGAAAACAAGTGTTTTTTATCATTTCTTTGGTCACAACATCTTGTATTTGTTTAAAGGGAACCTCACCATGTACTTATTCCCACATGTGGGAAAGAATAGCATCTACTCTATCAGAGGAATATGCACTAGTCTATCCAAGTTCATCTCTTAGTTTTTCTAAGCTCTGTAATATTGACTTGCATACTTCAAAATATATCCCTTGGTTTGCACCCTCTGCTAATGAGTCTCTCAATTTCTTAATCTCATTAGTAGTATTTGCAAACATAGATTTTGGAGCTAGAACATCTGCATTTTCCATATTATATATGGGTATGTGCACGATCATCATGGATAAAACATGCCCTTAAGTGGTGAAAAATTAGAAAAAATCAAAGTTAGACAACTTGACGTAAAAAATTGAATAAGTTATCTATATTATTTCAAAAATATGTAAGAATAGAAATTTTTATTAAATTGAATGTAGTTTCTAAACTACTAGGTTTATTTTTTATTTTTAAATCTATTTGGTGAAAATTTGAAATTTCAATGCAGTAGTACTTAAATTTCAAGGAAAAAATAAGTAGGTGTCTATCTAACCACCCTAACCACAATAAAAATGATAATATTTTTTATAATATTTTATATATAAGTAGAAGACTCAATGTCTGGATGTGATGCATATTTTCTTACAATTTTTTTCCAAGTAAATAATTAATTATAAATTTTTATTACAACTTTTAAAAAATATAAAAAATCGTATGTTTGACCACCTTAAATTGGTAAAAACTTCATGAAATTCATTTTTTTTAATACTATAGCATGTAAATAATAGAATGTGACACATGTTTCAAATTCAAAAAATGTGATACTGTTTCAAAGCTATAGATGTTTTTCAATCAGCCTATCAATTAGGACTTTAGTCGTACTTCAAATAGAAAATGAATAATAATAATTTATTAAATTCAAAGTAAAGCATAATTTATAATATTGGTGGAAATCTGAGAATCCCCTTTAAAAACCCTTTTCATTTCATCAATTTTGGGTTAAAAAAAAGTCGTCAACCACATACCCTACACATACCCATCATATCGCCACTTTTTGGCCCATCATGATCCCGCACATACCCATATGTATGTACACCTAAAGGAGCAATGAGACCTTGGTAAATAATATATCTAGATCTAGGGAATAGAAATCTAAAACAATTCTAAATAAATTTACAAGTGTATGCATGATATATATATATATATATATATATATATATATATATATATATATATATATATATATATATATATATATATATATATATATATATATATATATATATATATATATATATATTGAACCTATAGGTTGCAAACATATAAAATATGCATCTTAAATTAGATTTGTATATGAAAATAATATCACTAGTGTGCACTCTAGTACAAAATGTGCCATAAAAGACTTAAAAAATCTTGATAAATGTTGCATCTAAGATTTATTTCCTAGAACTAGTAATAAAGGGAAAGCATGATTACTTAACATTGGTGGTCATGTAAAGTCAATTTAGTCATTATTGAAGGTGCAAATAAGAGAAGAAAATTAGAGAGATGATAAGCTTGAAAATATAATTTCTAAATTATTGAAGCAATATTTTGATAAGGAGGAAACCAAAAAAAATAAAAATTAAATTCCTCATATCCATAAAGAAAAATTGATAGGAGGAAATGACATGCACATAATATTTATCATGGAAGTTACCATACAATGTACAAGAACATGATACTAAGGAATAAAGGTTTCTTATAAGTACACAAAAAACCTAGATGAAGATTTAACCCTAGTACAAAAAGAAAGAAATAATGAAGGAATAGGAGAAAATGAAGATTTAATCTTTGTACATAGTTTTCTATTACATCAAATCTTCCACCAATATAAATTGAATTAGTGATTAATCAAAATACTAAACTTTTAAAAATTGAAAACTGAATAAACATTAATACCCTTCACTTTCACCTAATTGAATGATTAAATTGATGGCATAATTTAAGTTTTAGTGAATATAACGAGGTGACATCTCAAATCAACTATCAATTACCTAAATTATCAACTTTTTGAGAAATTTTGTGATTTTGTGAATTTGTGACTTACGAGAAGAATGAAGATGTCAAAAACTACTAAGGTGATATTCTTGTCATGCCATTATATTGAAAACCCATATTTCACGTAGAATAAGATCATTTGTATGGAATATTAGGTATCATAGATGAAGAAAATGTGATTTCTTTGTTTGGTCTCATCTGCCATGCGCATCTTCAAATTTTTTGATCATTCCTCCTACTAACATTTTGTCTAATTTTATCTGAACTCTTGTTCAAATGACATTGAGGTTTTAAGTTAATATTTTATTTTCCTTTATGGTTTGGATCCTTCTTTTAGTTCTTAATATTTATCTTTTTCCATTAATATTTTATTTTCCTTTATGGTATGGATCCTTATTAAATTAGTTCTTAATATTTATCTTTTTTCCATTAATTTAATGCTTGAATTTAGTTGCAAATGGTCTACACGCCTATTCCAAATATTCCATTTCATGAATTTTATGGGTTTACCTTATCTTACGTGCCAACTTGTCACAATGTCCTCTTGAAATTAAATTCCTACAAGAAATTAAGGAACTTGGGATACCCACCTCCCAATGGTCTTGAAATGGATGTGCACTTAGATGGAGAAGGATTTCAAAAGGCTCCTGGTACTTGTGGACCCCTCAAAGAAATGATATATAACACATGAACTCTATTAATGAAATTTGGTCTTTAGTTGTTGGCTTCTAGTATGAATATGATTTATAAGGTGGAATTCTAAGTTGAGACTCTCAATCTTCCATTGTTGGTTTCTAGTGTGATTATACAATATGAGCCAAGTATTAATATAATGTTAATTCTTGAAAGAAGGTATAGATTATTCTCATCTTAATTCTCACACAGAGTTGTCTTAGTCAATTTCTCATAGGAGTTCCATATTTGTAAATTTTTCTTAATATTAAAACATATTTTATTTCATTAATTAACCTATGTATTCTATGTTACAAAGGATGCTTTTATTTTAAATTATAAGTATATAATTCAAAATTATCTAGTAATTCAAAATAGAGTATAGACAATATTTAGTTAAAATAAAATAATATTCTTATTTCCATGAGAGTTATGTAGAATGGTAGTTTGTTGTCTCAGAAATATTTCTTTGATGTACTATTTTTTTATCATTACATTATGAGTGAATCATCTCAATTATATAGTCAAGCACATCAAAAAAATTTACATTGGAAAGAAAAATAATCACACATTTATCATATTTTTATATGTATAAAGTTTCTACCATCAAACTATTTATGCTTATAGATTGTATAAAACTATAAATTTAATCATTATTCCTAATTTATTAAGAATCAATCTAATTAAGTTTGACTTCATATTGTATACTTGTTATAAACATCTCACTAATCCAACCATACATTTTATATATGTTAAAAAAGATATAATAACAAAATAAAACTTCTAAATATGATAGTAAATCTAATAAAAAATGACCCAAATGTAGGATAAAGACAATAATCTTAATCTATACCATTATTTTGAGTTTGGTTTAATAGAAATTGTAAAAATTTATAATCCTAAAAAAAACAATGAATAAACTAAGGATCATTTTAACAATGGTGAATTAGTGCCTAAGATTGGCCTAAAAAATTATAATATTCAACATTCTCATCACAAATGATATATGAATTTACTAAGGATCATTTGGCTATATATTTTCATAGATTTAAAATTTGAATATTTATTACTATAACATTCATTGTACAATTAGATTTTTAAATAATATTGTGATAATATTATGTCTTTGAAATTTGTTATGTGGATTGTAATGTTATTTTTTAAATTTAATTTAGAGTAAGTAGAATCTAATGAGAGACCTTAAAAATATTCAAGGAATTTATGTTTTCCTTAAAATTATGATTATTGAGATTAAATAGATAAATGATTGTATTTTGATTTCAAAATTGGAAATAGTTTAAAATTATAGAACCATATTATTCTTTCATACAAAAGGCTATATCAAGGATTATTTGTA
>VDFB02336629.1:0-10222 GCA_007258455.2 Sequoia sempervirens
TTCTCCTTGTTTTCATCACTCTCGCATATTTACTTTACAATATTAGAGATTATTTATTTTACTTAGTTGTGTCATTTTTGGCCCTTTAGTTTTAGTTGGGCCCTTAGCTAGTTTGTTGGCTTAACCACATCTTTGTTGATGTCTGGCCGTATGGAAGACAACACACTTTTGAGATGCTAGCATGCTGCACTTTCGTCTAAAGATTGCACTTCTATCCTCAGACAAAGAGTTTTTTGAAACATAGTGTTAGACCTAGAAACTAGCATGCCTAGCCTTTTCCTGCCTTTCAGGCCTATAGAATAACTTAGAGTCCCTAAGGCCCTCATTACCCTCATCTCGTATACCCTAAACATTGCACTAAGTTGAGGTAAGTTAGGGAAGCCTCTCACATCTTGACCCTCCATGACCTGGGGTCTTGCATGCAGTGTTCCCCCTCTCTTACAACCTTTCATTGTGGTTACCTGTTATTATATGAGTTCAGACTGATTTGACCCCACTAAACCAGATCCCCCTATGCCATTTGTTCTATATTTTTATTTTCTCTTTTGATTTTTCTTTATCTTTCTCTCTTCTTTGCTTGAGTTGTCCCTTTCATGTGTGACAATGACTTATCTTTAACATTTTCGTTTTTTAGAAAATTTATTTGTTGACAATAGATATTTTCTCAAAAATTCGCGTAGGACTTCCTTTGAAATCACATTCTCAACTTGGAACCCCAACGAAACATGTTTCCTTCATCATGGATTCACAAAGAAAGTACTTGAATACCTTCCCCACGCATGGGGGCATATTCTTCCTTTCAAATTCCTTGATGAAGTGAACATCTTACAAAAGGATTCCTTGATGAAGGATTGATTCGGGAAGAAGAATATTTACTTTTGTATTGTGCATCCCTTGAGTGGACCCCCTATTCATAATGGGTCCCAAAGGACCCCCTTCAAAAAATTTCAAAACTATCGACAATCTACGCGACTTTCCATTTACCCACCCATGCGGCCGCTTCCTAACTCTACAAAGTCCACTTTCTCAAGTTTCCTCCATGTGAGAGATTTTTGGGGATACCTCCCTATAAGATAGAGAACTTGTAGGGTACTTTCCTTTGAGCTTCCTCATGTGAGATATCTTGGGGGTGGCTCCCCTACAGGACTAAGAGCCTATAGGGTGCTTCTTTTGATATTCTTCATGCTTGAGTTCATGAAGAATACCTTCCCTATAAGACTGAGAGCCTATAGGACACTTCTTTCAGTATTCTTCATGCTTGAGTTCATGTATAATACCTTCCCTATAGGACTGAGAGCCTATAGGGTGCTTCTTTAGGTATTCTTCATGCTTGAGTTCATGGATAATACCTTCGCTATAGGACTGAGAGCCTATAGGGTGCTTGTTTTAGTATTCTTCATGCTTGAGTTCATCGAGAATACCTCCCCTATGGGATTGAGAGCCTATAGGGCACTTTTTTCGGTATTCTTCATGCTTGAGTTCATGGAGAATGCCTTCCCTATGGGATTGAGAGCCTTTAAGGCACTTCCTTTGGGTTTCCTTCATGCTATATTTTTTGGGGGACACCTTCCTTATAGGACTGAGAACTTGTAAGGTGATTTTCTTCTTCAACTTTATGGTTCTAAGCCGCTATGAAGCCCCTCACTTGCCTTGACCTTCAGGTACGCTAGACTGCGTACTGCTTACTCAAATTTTTAGGTATACATTCCTAACCTTGCACTCTTCTTAATCTACTTTACCAAGAACTCACCAGTATTCATGCTTGCTAAAGTGGGGGGAAAATGTATAAGAGTGAATTTGCACCCCTTATGTGAATTCCCCTTTTTTCCTTTATCCACCTTAGAAAACCAAGTTCAGATTATTAATTCCACCTAAGCTTGCATCCCACTTGGCACCTATTTTGAGTGTAGATGGAGGCATTTCTGTCAGGGATGCCAACACGATGTGCATACATCCATGCGGCGTGCTTATGTCCTTAGTGGATTCCTACAGTTAAACCTGCAAAGGCATTACTCTTCTCATTGGAGGTGAAGATGTAACACCCCCTTCCACCAACTGACCTAAATATGGTCATTTTTCTCCATCCTTCCTTCAAATTCAATCTTTCAATTTGCATTCCAACTCTTCACCACATCAAGCTTCCATTCTTTCACTCTCACATTCACTTTCAAGCACTCACTTTCACTCACTCCAAGAATTCAAGCATTCCATTGCAGTAAAGAAACTCTCCATCACTTTGGTAGAGCACGTTTGGGACCATGCCATTGCAACAGAGGCTCAAATACTCTCATTTCTCCCTTAAGCAGCCTTGATTTCTCTTGGTGGAGGTGGAAAGCTTCCCTCTCCTCTCCTCTATCACTTGGTTGAGTAGCATAACACTATTTTGTAGTGATTATTTTCTCTTTACTATACTATTTCTTTATCTCATTTCTTTGGTTATCTGTGGAGGTGGAAACACCTAAATGGGGGTTTGACTGAGGCAGGCCCCTATACAACCACCCAATATTTTCCCTCTTTTTGTGTGTAGGTGGATGTGATTTTGTAGAACCAACTAGCAAATGAGTTCCTTGGTGAGATTCTCCTTATTTTCATCACTCTTGGATAGTTGCTTTATAACATTAGAGAATATTTAATTTATCTAGTCATATCATTCTAGCCCTTTAGTTAGTCAATTGGGCCATTAGTCGTTTTAACAAGTTTGACCTTGTCTCTACTATTGTCTAGCCATACAGAAGCCAATGAACTTTAGAGACACCAATGTGCCACACTATCATCCAAATACCATGCTTCCATCTTTGGGCAAAGAGCTCCCTGAGGTGCAGATTTGAACCTAAAAAATTGGCTCCCTAGCCCTCCTCGAAACTTAGGATTGCAGAGTGGTTGTAGGACTTCATAGTCCTCATCATTCTCATCCTCGTACCCTAAAAATCACATTTGGCTGAGGTAAGTTAGGGAATCCTCTCGCATCTTGACCCTCCATGATCTGGGGTCTTGCATGCAGTGGTTCCCCTCTCTTACAGAAAGCATAATAGTAAACAATAACATAGGCAAGGCAATGAACTGTTTGAAAAAAATCCTCAAAGAAATGTGGTCTCATGGTGGTATCTTGACCCTCCATGACCTAGGGTCTTGCATGCGGTGGTCCCCCTCTCTTACACAAAGCATAATAGTAAACAATATCATAGACAAGGCAATGAACTGTTTGAAAAAAATCCTTAAAGAAATGCAGTCTCATTGTGATTTCCATCACCATGAGACCACATTTCCTTGAGGAATTTGTTCAATAGCTCATTTCCTTGTATGCTTCCACATTTTCCATACATGTTTACCAAATAATTTTATCAAGAAGTTCACTATCTTTCTATTATGGATAAAATCCTAAAATGCGTGCTTTTGAACAAACTATGGATTCTTGGAAAAAAACTATCAAATCATAATAGTAAGCAATAAAATAGACAAGGAAGTGAGATGTTTGAAAAAAATACCTCAAAGAAATGTGTTCTCAAATCACCATGAGACCACATTTCTTTGAGGCATTTTTTCAAATAGCTCACTACCTTGTCTATGCTACTACATTTTCCATACATATCTACTAAAGCATTTTATCAAACAACTCACTTCCTTGCTACTATGGCTAAAAGCCTAAAATGGGTGCTTTCGAACAAACTATGGATGCTTGGAAAAAATCTATCAAAGCATAATAGTAAGCAATACCATAGACAAGGTAGTGAGTTGTTTGAAAACATACCTCAAAGAAACATGGTCTCATGGTGATATAGGTTTTTGAGAAAAATGCCTCAAAGAAAAGTGGTCTCATGGTGATGATATCACCATGAGACCACATTTCTTTGAGCATTTTGTCAAATAGCTTAGTCCATTGTCTATGCTACCACATTTTCCATACATGTTTACCAAAGAATTTTATCAAATAGTTCACTGCCTTGCTATATAGGTAAAAGCCTAAAATAGGCACTTTTGAACAAACTATGGATGCTTGAAAAAATCTATCAAAGGATAATAGTGAGCAATAACATAAAAAAGGCGATGAATTGTTTGAAAAAATTCCTCAAAGAAATGTGGTCTCATGGTTATGTCCATCACCATGAGACCACATTTCTTTGAGGCATTTTTTCAAACAGCTCACTGCCTTGTCTATGCTACCACATTTTTCATACATGTCTACCAAAGAATTTTATCAAACAATTCATTGCCATGCTACTGTGGCTGAAATCCTAATACAAGCGCTTTTAAATAAACTATGGATTCTTGGAAAAAAACTATGAAAGCATAATATTAAGCAATAGCGTATAAAAGGTAGTGAGCTATTTGAAAAAAATGCCTCAAAGAAATTTGGTCTCACATCACCATGAGACCACATTTCTTTGAGGCATATTTTCAAACAACTCACTACCTTTTCTATGCTACCACATTTTCCATACATGTATACCAAAGCATTTTATCAAATAGTTCACTTCCTTGTTGCTATGGCTAAAATCCTACAACAGGGGCTTTCAAACAAACTATGGATGCTTGGAAAAATTCTATCAAAGTATAATAGTAAGAAATAGCAATGAGAAGTAAATGAACTATTTGAAAAAATGCCTCAAAGAAATGTGGTCTCATGGTGATATCCACCATGAGACCACATTTCTTTGAGGAATTTTTTCAATCAACTCATTGCCTTTTCTATGCTACTAGATTTTCCGTACATGTCTACCAAAGCATTTTATCAAACAATTCACTGCCTTGCTACTATGGCTAAAATCCTAAAATAGGTGCTTTCAAACAAACTATGGATGCTTGGAAAACTCTATCAAAGAATAATAGTAAGCAATAGAATAGAGAAGGAAATGAATTGTTTGAAAAAATGCCTCAAATAAATTTGGACTCATGGTGATGTCCATCACCGTGAGACCACATTTCTTTGAGGTATTTTTTTAAGCAACTCACTACCTTATCCATGCTACCACATTTTCCATACATGTCTACCAAAGCATTTTATAAAACACTTCATTTCCTTGCTTTTATGGCTAAAATCCTAAAATAGGTGCTTTCAAACAAACTATGGATGCTTGGAAAAAATCTATCAAAGCATAATAGTAGGTAATAGCATAGAAAAGGCATTGAGCTATTTAAAAAAATTCCTCAAAGAAATGTGGTCTCATGGTGATGGACATCACCATGAGACCACATTTCTTTGAGGAATTTTCTCAAACAACTCACTTCCTTGTCTATGCTACCACACTTTCCATACCTTTCTACCAAACCATTTTATCAAACAATTCACTTCCTTGTTGATATGGCTAAAAGCCTAAAATAGGTTCTTTTGAACAAACTATGGATGCTTGGAAAAAATCTATCAAAGCATAATAGTAAGCAATAACATAGACAAGGCAATGAATTGTTTAAAAAAATGCCTCAAATTAATGTGGTCTCATGGTGATTCTCATGGTGATGACCACATTTATTTGAGGCATTTTTTCAAGTAGCTCACCATGTTGTCTATGCTACCACATTCTCCATACATTTCTACGAAATAATTTTATTAAATAGTTCACTGCCATGCTGCTATGGCTAAAATCCTAAAAGAGGTGATTTCAAACAAATTATGGATGCTTGGAAAAAATCTATCAAAGCATACTAGTAAGTAATAGCATAGATAAGACAATGAACTATTTGAAAAAATTCCTGAAAGAAATGTGGTCTCATGGTGATGTCCATCACCATGAGACCACATTTCTTTCAGGAATTTTTTCAAACACTTCACTACCTTGTCTATGCTACCACATTTTCCATACATTTCTACCAAAGAATTTTATCAAATTACACTCATTTTTTTTCAAACATTTCACTTCCTTGTCTATGCTACCACATTTTCCATACATGTCTACTAAAGTACTCAAAATTTTGTTAACTATCTCATACATTATAAGACATGACCTACATCACTATTTTAGTTTTCATAATTGAATAATGTTGTTTTATTTTCAAATGATGTAGGTGGAGAAACATCCTGATGTTCATAGGGAAATGGATTATGGTGTGTCATTTTCAATTCATAACTTGATGCCTTTGATGGCAGTATGAGGAAAATTAGTAAATTTCAAATTGCATTCATTGTTATAGTTGTTTATTATTGAAAAATCAAATGATTATTGATTTTTAGTTTAATTTCTATTTGGATGGTTTCTATAGGACATTGGAACACAACATTCTAAGCTAGCTACTATGGAGAATGAGGAGAGAGATCAATTGGAGGCAGTAAGTGATTATTTTGTTAAATATTTCATTTTTTATAATGTAATTTCTATATATTTATGTCTATACTTTTTATTGTAATAGCTAAGTCTCCATGATGAACTAAATAAGAGGAGTAGCCCTCAAGTTCAAAGTAGACCACTCTCATATGTGTCTCCATCCCCCTTAAGATGAAAGGCCATCCATGATCTATTTTTTTCACCCAGAAGGAATGAATTTTTATTAGGGTTCTTTGTTGTATGCCTATATGACATTTGTGGGCATGTATTGCATATAGTTGACACTATATGCCTATATGACATTCTTGTCAGTGTATATGGCTATTTTTTATATATGTTATACTTATATCAACATATATTGATGTATTCCTAAATGGATTTTTGGTTAATACACCATCTTATTATTGATGGTGTCCATATTTGTAGAGGGCTTACTTCAAATATTTAAAATCCAATTGTATTACATGCACTCTTCTTTTATATAATTATAAATATATAAAGTTTGAATGTTCATTAATTTTCCTCTAAGATTATTGAACATTAAATAAATCATATAAATATGGAAATAGGCTTCTCATTGCTGTGTTGATTTGATTTTTTTCTCCCAAAGTGTGAGGCATAGAAAATTTCATGAGATATTGTGCTTGTTCTCAAATAATGTGAGATGGTATTTTAGCACCTTTATGGAGTAAAATATAAAGGTGATGATCGAGGTTTGTACTAAACATAAGATCCAAAACTTTCATTTCTTTGGGGTCTTGCTCAAATTATTTTATGTCAAGATCAAATGTTGGCTCTCGATTGAGATATCCATCACTATGAATGGTCCATGAAGATGATGGTTGTGGAATTTTAGATGCACTATGAGGTAGTTTTTGTGAGTATGTTCCTTGAGGTGTTTTTTCTGAAGACATCACCAACTAATTTTGAGTACCCATTATGGGTTTTTGCATGTTTGACTCATTTTGACTTGATTATATGTTTTTCTTATATTGAGATCTTGTAATATGGTATACACAATATAAGACCTTAAATAAATAATATTTTCTTTAAATATTAGAATGACATGAAGGTATAATAAAAATTACAATGTCCTAGGCTCAATTTTTGAATAGATATCTCCCCTTTGGTTTCAAATGGAGATGGTGATCTAAACAATCAATCACATAAGACACATTAACAAGCCTACTCAAGTGGGTGTGGCCAATAAGATTTGACTAGGCTTTACAAGCTCAACTAGGAGTATCCTCAAGATATACCATAAGGGTATGCAAGGCCTAATCTGTAGATGAAAGGGAATAATTCCAAATAGCTGAGAGGAGAGAGTAACCCACTCTCCACCTTCACTTCTCCAAGGTATAATGTTCTTAGAGGCTTAGCCTAGATTGGAAAGATTCCACTTCCAAGGGGTGTGTCTTTTGATTCATCCCCCACTCTTTATACTTTGTTAGAACACAAGAGTTGAGGTCATCCCCTAGAGTGATCACTTCTCTAGGTAGGCCACCTAAAAAAAATAAAAATATCACTTATTTTTTATCCTCAAGTTCATCACATGCTGTGAGAGGAGAGCATACATAATTAGATCTTGGGGATTAAAAGAAACTTGTTTATTTTTTAGCCAAATAATAGATTAATTTTAGCCCAATTTCAATGTGAGGAAGACACACCAAGCAATATTTGACTAAAGAAAAGAAAACAATGTAACTATTTGAGCACTTTGTAAATTTAAGAGTGATAAGGTGATTGGAGTGAATTAACTCAAAGTCCAATGCTAATCTTGAAATTCCAATTTTATGAAGAGCTCCAAATCCACTTTCCTTTGAAACCCTTTAATGTTCAATCTTTCCACAAAAAGGTCAACAAATAAGCCTAGAAAAGAAAAGAAAGATCACTCTAAGGTGCAAAAGGGGAGCATATGTAAGTAGATCTTGGGGATTAAAATAAAATGGTTTATTTTATATCCCAAATCCAAATGTGAATGGTAAATTTTAAGCCCCAATTTCAAATGTGTGAAAAAATGCAAAACAAGATAGTATAAGGAAAACAATGATATCGCCAATTTATTCTTTAGTATTGTAGAAATGATAATATAACTCTTGTAAAGATCAAAAAATAATGTTATAATGTAACAACTAGATGTTTAGAAAAAAATATGTTCATCACAAGGTTGCAATTTCAATTTATTTTCATTTTCACCTAGTCAAAATTGACCTGATTATTTTGTAATATTTTTAGTCCCAAAATAAAAAAAATGCAAAGAATAAACCCCTACTAAAATTTTGAGAGCTTTCCAAAAATGTAATAATATTCAGAAAAAAATTGTTAGTTTGTGCCCGAAAAAAGTAGATTTATGGTAAAATCTAATTTTATAAAAAATCTATTTTTTTGGCACTATTTTGACACCCTAAATAATTTTTGAGGGCTTTCAAAATATATAAATTTCTCTAAAAAAATAACTTATTTGTAACCTTAAAATTAGATTTATGAAAAACCATAACATGATAATAAATCATTAAATATTGATATTTAAGTATGATTTTTTTTTACTATAGTCTTCTAGATGAACCTTAATTTTCAATAATGAAAATGTAGAAAATTTTGAAGCTGTTTAAATGATAGGACAAAATCATTGAAAATTAGGGTTTTTCCTTTTTTACATTTTCATCATTATTTTAATCTCAAAAATTAAAATATAAAAAATTGACCGTTATTTAATTTTTGAGAGCTTTCCAAAATATAAATATGTTTGAAAAAATTATCGATTTGTTATCTAAAAATCATATTTACGAAAACCCCTAAAATTCTAGTAACTCACCAAATATTAATGATCTGATTTTTTTTTTTATTAAAGCATCTTGAGATCATCTAAAACCTTCGATAAAAATTGTGTAGGAAAAAATGTAGATGTTTGAAAGATATGATGCAATCTTTAAAATCCTAGGGTTTTACCTTTAGAATATAGAATTTAGATAACAAGAAAAGTCATCACATCTAAGATCTTGATTTGCTCTATTTTTGGTTTCTCTTCAAGTAACAAACTATGAAAGAACAATAATGATATAAAGTAATAATAATAATAAATGATAAAATTCTCAAAGATAAATGATACCTATGCTTGATAAATTACAATATTTTATTTAGAGAATAAATTATAGATGTCAAATATTAATGTATACATAGTAGAACTCAATAGTTTAACCTATAATTTACATGACATATAAGTCTTTGGTATGTTGTCCTAATTGAAAATTATATGCTCTACATTATATTTGGATGAATATAATCAACTAGGGTGATGTCATTAAAAAAAATCTTTAAAAATGCAATTAAAAAAATTTGGTCTATTGGTTGATGGTAACAATCATATTCTAAATGAGTTGACTCAAAAAACTTAAATTTAAATTTGAAAAAAAAATATTGAAGTCATAATCACAATTCAATCTAGAGAATAAAACAATAGGCACAATTCAATCTAAAATAACCAATAATTTGATTAATGTATTAATAATATTTTAAACTTAAGAAATGTAACATAAAAAAACTAAAAGCATGAAGTTTACATAGTCTATAATAATAACTTATCACAAATTTATGTATTTAACTATGTGAGATTTTTTAACATCAACATTTTAATTCAAATTCCATCATCCATCATTAGGATGAGATAGTTAGAGAAGAGAGAAATGAAGAGATAATGTAGACAAAGTACTCTAAATAGATCAGTGGAGATAATAGTAGACAAGAATATGGGAAAAATTACCAAGTCAAAATGAAATCAACCCAAAAAATAAAAAAAAAATAAAAAAATTAATGATCAATTAAATTTTAAAACCTTACATTAAAGACATCCATACAAAGTGAGAAGAAATGTAAGACTATACCACCATTAAATAAGTTAATAATATAAAATTGATTCTTTCAAAACAGACTTAGCCTATACATAGGAATTTATGATTTTTTTAGAA
>VDFB02336630.1:0-24664 GCA_007258455.2 Sequoia sempervirens
GAAATTTGCAACATAAAAACTAACTCTGCCAGCCATTGGTGCCCCAGAAGGAGATAGGTGCCCAACTTTTCAAGGCATCAAATGATGAAAATAGGGCTTGTGCTCCCAGACAATGTTGCTCAGATTCTTCTCAGCTAAGCAGTGTGTCCGGCAACGCAGTCATCAGATCAACCAATCATCCAGAATTCGAGGTCAAACAGAGAGGTCACAACCAAGAGATGGATCACAAACCATGAAAATAACAGAAAATATTCCAAGTCTCGGAACTCTAGGCACCCCAAGTGGCCAGGGGTTCCTAGCCTTTTGGAGGACCTAATCCAGCAATTAGGGTTTGCAAATGTGCTCATCATCTTCAGGATTTTTCCAGCTTCGTAGTGTATGTCTTCGTTAGATCATGAGACTTGTTAATCACTGGCAAATCTAGATCAAACGGAAGGTATGATATGAAGGTTCAAGTTTGAAGAATGAAAATCTTGTAAAAATGTCTAAGTCCGGTAATGGTGGGCGCCCTAGGAGGAGATAGGCGCCCAAGCTTTTGAGGGCCTAAATGGGTGAATTTGCAATCAAAGCCTTCAGCATGACCTCTTTAGTCTTGATCAAGCTTCCCAACGGAACCATCAGCAAGTCCATTAGAATTGATAATCACCAGATATTGAAGGCGGAACAGAGGGAGAAACATGAGCAAAATGTCAGAAGTCAAAAGCAAGGTGAAAATCACAGAAAATAAACTAACTCTGGAGGAGTTGGGCGCCCCAGCTAGCCAAGGGCACCCAAGCTTTTGACCCTCAAGATTCAACTTTTAGGAAATATTATTCCCGGGAGACCCCCCTCAGAATCTTCTCAGCCATACAACGAATCCAGCCATAGTTCATCGAACACACCGATCATCCAAAAACAAGAATTCATCATAAGATCAAGAAAACATGAAGAGATGAAAAATATGAAAAATGGCTAACATTGGTAATGGTGGGCGCCCCAGAAGGAGATAGGCGCCCATGATTTTGGAGATCAAAATGAAGTTTTTAGCCAAAGTTGTCTCCAAAACAATCTCGCCAAAAACAATCTCGCCAGATTCAATCAAGCTCCGTGATGGATCATTCAGCTTGTTCGTAGGATCAATCTGGAGGCCAAAAATCAAGGCCAAACTGGAGATGAAAAAACACAGAAAGTTGAAATTTTGAGAAAAATGGTGATCATGGGCGCCCCAGGTAGCCAGGGGCGCCCAACATTTTAAGGGGTCAGATGAAGTTTTTATGAAAAGTTGCCTCCAAACAAACTTCGTGAGATTTGCTCAAGCTTCGCGATGGATCATTCTGCCAAATCATGGGATTCACCAAGCGTCCAGAAATCGAGATCAAACCAAGGGTAAAATCAAGCAAAAAAATTTGAAAATGATGAAAAAATGGCTAAGTCTGGAGAGGAAAAGCGCCCCAGGAGGAGATTGGTGCCCAAGGCTCAATGCCTTAGTCAATTTTACCAAGTTTTATCTTTCAACATCAAAAAGTGTCCAAGTTCGATGCACCTGCTCAGGATTGGCTTCAAGAAGTTTTGAAGCAAAAAGAACGCAGATTTTTCTCAACCTCAATTTATTTAAGCAAGCTCTTGCCTTCCATTATTCATTTTTGCAAGTTGGCGTCAAGAGCAAGAAGATTTTCCCTTTTCTCTCAACGAAGATTTGAAGACCCAAACAACATGATTTTTCAGTGTTCGTGGTTTCAAGTTCAATGAGCAAGGAGAAACGCTTTTTCGTGCTCCAAACTTCTAGGGCGTTGCTTTTTTGAAACAACCACTCAGCTTTTTCCGGTTCTGATCACATGGGTCTCTCCGCTTTTTCATCCTCTTCAACATTGAGAAACTTTTCCCTCTTCTAGAAACTACTTTTTGGCCGCTTTTTCAAGACAGGTTTAGCTTTTTCAGTTTCTAAGCATTTGGGTTTCTCCGAAACGTGATTTTCCACAAAACCCAAGTCCCAGCTTTTTTTGGAGAAATTGTTTTTCAAGGCAGATCAGCATTCTATTTTCAGCAGCACTCTTCACTTGAAATTGAGAAACAAATTAGTTTTTTGGCGGATGTGATCGAGATTTAAAGCAGCAATCATCTAGAAGCTTTCTTCCAGTTTTCTTTCTATTTTTGTCTCAATTCTTATCCACTCTTTGAAGAAGAGAAAGAAAACAAATTGTAATAGTTGGCATTCCCTGTTTTTATGCTTTATTAGATGGTTAGATGTTTATCTTGTTTAGTTTTAGAAATAAAGCTTGCATGTTGGCAAGCCTTAGTTGTAAAAGCAAGGAGATTTTAAGGTTCCCTATTCCTCTGCTTGTGTATAAATAAGGGCAGCCTTGCCCATTATTTTCTTAACGGTTATTGTGATAGAAAATTGCAAGCCTATAATGCTGCAAGTTGTTATTTAGTGTTAGTTCACTTTGTGTAAGAGCAAGCTTGCACGTCTCTTTAGCTGCAAGTTATTGTTCAGTTCTTGTGTCTTGTGTCAAAGTGTTCTAGTTGATCGCTACACTGTAAGCCTATTTTGCTACAATCCTGTTGTCCCAGAAGTGTAATCTTTGTTACCTGAGATTTGAGAAATAAAATCTTGTGCCAGCTTTTCCCTGATATAATGTCTCAGATTTTCGTCTTATGTGTTATGCTTATATGCTCTCTATTTCAGCTTGCATTGAAAGGCAGTGAACTGTTTGAAAAAATGCCTCAAAGAAATGCGGTCTCATGGAATGCCATGACAAGCAAATGCAATTGGTAGCTGCTCCTAGTTATTAGTTATGCAATGTGAAGTAATTGCATAACTGCTTAGGTTGACTTTGTAAAAAACTATATTGTAATTGAAATTTTGTCATCTATCAGCGTCTAGTTATTAGTTATGCAATGTGAAGTAATGCTTTGACTTTGAAAGATGTGCAATGCAATGTAATCAGCGATATGAATATAAACTACAAAAATCTATTTTCTACAATTCATTAGTTAAACTTTTTATTTTATTTGCTCTCTATATCTCTATGCTATGGAAATGCCTTTCAATTTCAAAAAAAAATAGTTTTTATCTCTTGTTCTACAATTTTATTTTATTTTTTTAAATCTGACTTTTCCCCGATTTTTTCAAAAAATCTTATACTTTTTGGTTTGTCGATTTTTTCCCCATAAGATTTTTGCTGCTATGAATTATAAGACTGCTGTTATGACTAAGTGCCTGATTTCTGAATGAAGAATGACACCCTACAGCTGCAGTAGAACCTGCAGTAGACTGATGTAACCACTATTTATGTATTGTCGCTGCTGATTGAAGGGCTTATTCAAACACAAGTCCCTTACCTAAAATTAGAGCTCAGATTTATTAATAGATATGTTTCTTATTAAAATATGATTGGCATCCTTTCTTAATGACTTTCCAAAGTAGTGCTTTAATCCTATAAATAGAATTTGTCCTTATTAGAGCCAAGTTGACTGTTTTGAATAGAGGAATTTAATAAATCCTGTCTGTCGTAATACTATCATCTTGTCCCATATGCTTCATGAATGATTTTAAATTTGAAAATAAGTCATCCAAGAACAAAAGCATGCCTCTCTTGATTGGAATCAGTGCTTTTGAAATTTTGAAAATTGCACGTAGAGGTGCAACAGCTCAAGCATGCACTTGAAATAGCATTTGAGATTTTATTTTTAAACTCAACTTTATCCTTTAGTGAAGCGTGCATCTAGACAATAGGCACACAAACCTATACACAGACTTATTTTCATTGATGAGGTGCATTTTCATCAGGCCCACATACTTGTAAATAGGGCTTTTGACTTCATTTTGAAACAACATAACCTGCATTATGAGGTGTGCCTCTACCCTAAGCGCACACCTGTAATGCACTTCGCTATGAATTTTACAAACCAAATTCTGTCTTTTGATCACGTGTGCGCTTAGAGTGCCTTAGACCTCAGGTGTGCATCTGTGAATGGGTTATTGAACATTTGATTGCCTGCCTTAAGGTGCATTTTCCTGCCTAGACATACACCTATGTTCAGAACTTCACATTTTAAGTTGAAATTCAAATTCTTCCTTTTGTGAACTGCACAACTACACATCAGGTGTGCCCCTGATAGAATGTATAAGATCTTTTGACGGTCAAATCCCATCCCCTTTGGTGAAATATGCCCCTGTTCTCCAAACTTAGCCAATTTTTATATTTGAAAGCTTCAATCTCAAAGGTGTGCCCCTATCCTTGTTCTTTAGCAGCAACCAATCCTTCTTCACCTCAGTGAATGATCTGAACTGAATTTTCAATTTTATGACCCTACAAAGATTATAAAAAGATATAGGGTAACAAGGCAAAGAATAGACAAGACCTGAAACGCATTTCACTTAAAAGAGCTTAAGACAATAGAGTTTAGCTTGAAACTTGACATAATAAAAAAAATTGCATGGGTACACCACATAGGACTCTTATTTAGCAATTCAGCAATGACTATTTTTCTGACTGAGAAAAAGGATATAGTTAGGAAACCAGCTAAAGAAAAGCACATACTCTTGCATGCAGAGCCAAGCCCATTCCCTTGCTCATAACCTCAACATGGAGCTTTTCATTTAGGGGTGGCTCATCCAAAGTGAATTCAAATTCCTGATCCCATCTTGGGTCTCTGTTTTTCTTGACAGGCTGTATGTGCAGAGACCAGGGAAAGATAATTATAACAGTTCATGAATATCAATAATCAAAAGGATCATAATTGAATAGCTTGACTAAAAAACATAATCGTAGAATATGCACCTTGGTCTTCCTCTCTTCTCCTCTCATCAAAAGACGCACATAAGGATTTGTATGATGTTTTCCTTCAACATCCTGGGCCTCATTTACTCTCACAACAAGCAAGCCTCCACCTGGAGGTGTGCCATCTGGGGCCTTCTCAATTGTGCTATCATCAGCAGGTACAGTATCTTCCTCCTTAAAAGGTTTATACGTCATCTCCAAAGTGATTTGCCCACGTGATTTATCATTTTGGGGGTCATTTGGTTCCATGGTTTTATGAAGTTCACGAGTAATAGCTTTAGTCTCATCTGGTGTCAACTCTTTCAAAGGGAAAACATTCATTCCCATCTTGTCATGTGAACCAACCTGCACCAATTGACAGTTACCTGATCCAACTTAGCCTTACCAAGCATTGGTATAAAAAGATTGCTTAATCAGTAGACAATATATGCTTCGAAAAATAAAGCACAAACATTATGCAGAAGAAACAGTAGAAACACATGCCTTTTCCCAGTCATTGACGATAACTTCCAGAACCTGAGAATCTGGATCCTGCACAATAAAGGTGAAATCCTCATTATATTCTGGGTTCAGGTTACTCATTTTAATTTTGGTTTTCTTTGATGGAAGCCTCTCTCCTGACAGCTTAAGTTTCACGTATGGATCGGCTTTTCCCATCATGTCTTTCTTTTTTAAGTTAGTTGCCCTGACAACTTTTACATGGAGCATGCCAACAGGTTTATGCATAGCTCTGCATAACAAATAACCAGAGATAAATTCAACTGCATTATTTGAGTGTTAATTTTAACATACAAATAAATATAAATATACAAATCAATAAACACTCTTAAGAGTGTGTATACCTCTGGTCATCCAAAATAGGCACCTCCAGTGTTTTCGGCCACACATATAAGTTGCCAACCTGCTCTCTGATGATTTCCTATTCAAACAAAAAAATCAATTGTCTAGTGAACATCAAGGCTCATACACAATATACACTTGTTTGGATCTATGTAAGATCCACTTGCAATGCTAAAAATATAGCTGTTATTGCTACAAGCACACAATAATATTCCTCTAATATAGAATTTCCACCTGATTTCTGTCCAAATTTTTTTTTTTCCACTAGGAAATAGAATCACTAGCTTACTTGAACCTAAGCATATAATTCTCCATATATTCATTATCCTAATTTTGCCCCTGCTTCAGGAAACTGTGTCAGATACTGAGTACATAGACTACTTTTAACATATGCAGCAAGCTCAGACTTACCAAAGATTCAATGCTTAACGATTGATAAATGTAGTTTGTATGGAGAACATATAGCTCAAGCATGTCAATTAGTAACTAAGAATAAGCTTCTGGACACTCCAGTTGATCAAGAGGAAAGTCATTGTACAAAGTCAAAATAACCAAAGAAAAATGGAGTCAAAAAGGATCAGAATGTTCAGTTAACATATAAAGAGAATGTATTTAAATGAAGAAGAAAATTAGATTTTATTTTCAGGTTCGTATTTCAACTTTTAAGTTTACGTTTTTTCTAATCACTTCAGCATTGAACTGCACATTCATGTTTAGGAGAACAGAGCCCCTCTGTGCAAAGAGTGAACCACAAGCATTCCCAAAAACCATGAAGATTGATTAATCTGAAGAGAAATCATTACAAACCAAAATGTTTCAGACAAGATTTATCGCAGACAAAGTCATGACAATTTAAATGAAACTCAGAAACCGCTCAAAGTTTTTCACCCCAGTTACTTCAATAAAATGAGAACCCCAATCAAGCTACCCAAAACTAGACAGGTTGTCCAAGGCTCACCCTAATTTCAGACAGTCTGAGAATACCATAGGAGATGTATAAAGAAATGCTGCCAATGGTTTTAGTACTGGCCATATAATTAGACCTACTCCATGATAAACATGTTTCCTAGTCATCTAGGCATGCTTTAAGAATTCTACTTTTTCTTTTGTTTGAACTAAAGCCTTTACAGCCCATCAATGGGTCATTTGAGCTTGTGCTTACCTCAGTAAACCATACAGCACAGGATTTTATCATCCATACCTAAATCTTTTTCAAAGTTGACCATGAGAGGGAGGTGATGACATCATCCAGCCATCACAGCCATTAATCCAGCTGTCTGAAACATACAGTAACATCAGCCAGTAATTCATACTGTCATTCAGCTCATTCTTACCAGCCTCTGACATCAACAAGCTGCCACAGCTCCTAAACAGGCTGATTGACAACTGCAATGGCATCATCAGTTAACCTGAACGGAGATAATCAATTCTGCAATAGACATTTAAAAAAAATTAGAGGTTTTAATTAGATTTCTTTTACCTCAGGCACAAATTTAATCTCAACCTCAAAATTCTGGAGCCAACTTTGGGCTGTCAGGCTTTATAGATAAACAGAGTTACCGTTTCGCTGGGCTTTGCCCTCTGGTTTGGGTCCAAATTTGGTCCCCTCTAGGGGCCACCCAGGGTCCTGTTTTGTGCCTACGGGTCCGTCTAGGATGAAACCAGCCATACCCACAACAAATTTGGCAGGTTTCCAAACCCAGGCAGCAAATTTCACCCTTTCTTAAATTTTTTAACAAAAAAATTAACTTCTAATTTGGACCAGAAAGCAAATTTTGCCCCCTCAAACCCTAAAACATGGTGTCCAAGATATGTTAAAGACAAAAACAAACTCATTCCTCATATTGTGAATGAAAAAAAAATATTATTCATCCTTGCTAAACAGTGATAGAAGGTAGCTTGAAAGGTTTAAAACCCTCTTTGGCAAATCTGGTCTGCTCACATCAGCAGTTTGTGGACGACACGATGCTTATGGGAAGTGCTACTGTTGGTGAAGCCCGGGCTTTAAAGAGTTGTCTTGTTCTTTACGAGGAGGGCTCAGGGAAAAAGATTAATAGGACCAAAAGTTCCCTCTATTTTTTCAATACCCCTAAGCACAGACAGAGGAAGATTCCAAATATCCTGGGCTGTGGTGTTAATTCCCTTCCTTCAACTTATTTGGGCCTTCCTTTAGGGTCCAAACCTCCGAACTCCTTTTGGATTTCTCTGGTTGATAGGTTCAAAAGGAAATTAGCTGGTTGGAAAGGTGCCCTTTTGAGTCAAGCTGGTAAAGTTCTATTACTTCAGGCTTCTCTTCAGAATTTTCCCGTTTATGCTCTCAGTCTGTTCAAGATCCCAGCTAAGTTTGCTGACATTATTGAAAAGATCCAGAAACGGTTCCTCTGGTCGGGGGTTGGGGAGAAGAAGAGGAATTCGTTGGTGGCTTGGGAGAGAGTGTGTAGACCTAGGAAGTCTGGAGACCTTGGCCTGAGAAATATCAGAGTGTTTAATAAAGCACACCTGGCTAAGCAGGTGTCGAGAACTTTTGCGGACATTCGGGAATGGAATTCTATTTGGCGTAGCAAATACTTGAGGGAGGTTGACTCCCTTCAAGATTTTCTTAACTCTTAGAACCTTCCCTCTAGTTCTTTTCTATGGAATAATACCATTAAAGCTAGAGACTTGGCTAGCAAAGAAGCTCTTTGGAAGGTGGGCGATGGGCAAAAAATTCAGTTCTGGGAAGACAAGTGGATTGGCAAGGAGTGTATGTGCAATAATCCGATCTATAGTATTTATATGGAGGACTGCAAGTCCAGGTTTGGTTGGTTGGTTAGGGATTATTGGAGGAATGATCAGTGAGTTGAGATCTCTTCTATCAGTCAGGATCTTCAACCACTGCAGCTTCTTCTTAATTCAATTAAGATCAGCTCTCAAGGGAGGGAGGACACTTTTGATTTGGAAGCTATCGTCCTCTAGTACCTACTCTGTTTCTTCTACTGTGGCCTCTTGTTACTCTGGCATTGATGTCCATGCTTGGGATAAGATGTGTGTGAACAACCTTATTCCGAAAGTTAATTTGTTTGTTTGGATCCTTCTTCAGAATAAGCAGCTGACTAATGATAATCTTTATAAGAGGGGGTTCTCTTTGAAATATTCCCCATTAATTTTTTCCCAAAATTAACATTCAAATCAGCAACCAAACACTGATTAGCGTTAGCTCCAAAATGTAAACCAGCAAAGAAGATAACTCTAACCAAGAATGTTCACCAAGATCCCAATGTGGGCGAGGTGATAGCATATGGTCAGAAGATCATTAGGCATAAACAGAGCTGAAAGTACAATTCATCTGCTGATGCAGGCATCCACAAGCAGTGGGGATACTCCACTTATTCAGTGGGTGAGATTATTATATTATTAAAGGCGGCAAGCCAGCCATTTAAATCCTCACTTCCACTTATTAGCGTGGAGCCTGATCCACACAACCACTTATTTAATTGAAACTTACAATTAGAAAAGATGATTATTTAAACTCAACCCTCAATGTGGGGTATGAAATTTAAAACTAATTGCAGCAAATGAATAAATGCTGTTAGTACTACTAATCAGCTTTACAATGAATTAAACAGCTGCAAATAAGAAAGATATGCTTCCAAATCAATCAATGGTTAGAGTAACACTTCCTCTAACTCTTACAATACAATAATGATATAGAAATGAAGCCCAAACCAGCATTATATCAAAAACTAACAAGTCTGATCAGAAATAGAGAATACAAAAAATCAGACCAGCAAACTGTACATCAATGAAATGCACATAACTTTATCAATTTACCTCCAAATTGAGTGTAATCAATTGCAATGAACCTCTGGAGGATAGGCGCCCATGTCATGATGATGAAACAGCTTCAAAAAGCAACCATTAATTTACTTGCACAATTCCCAATGCTCCCAACATGGTACGACTCTTGAGAAGGGCGATTTAGCAAATAAAAATCAAAGACTTGGAAATAAATTCCAATCTCTTGTGGAAGGGGTCGCCTTGGGTCTAGAACCACTTTGCAAACATACCCAGAATGATATTTAATTTGCTCAAAAAGCTGTTAACAAAAAACACTTTCAGCTGTAGACAAACCAGCAACTCCAAAATGATAAAAACTCTCAAAATTCTTCAAATTAAATTCTGATCTTCTGTGGGAAGGGGTGCCCATGTACTAGGAATCAATTTCTTCAATACCCAGAAGCACATAAAAAACATACAAAAAGCTGTTAATGAAAACCTCCTTCAACCATGATATGACCAGCAAACACAATTCTGAAAATTATTATCAAAAACTACAAAATCTTCAACTTTGAAACTCAATGTGCACTTCTAGATGAAGCACACTCTCAATCCACCATCTAGGGAACCATAGTTTCAGGCCCGAAGAATGGAGTCAAATTGCTAAGCTTTCCCTTAGCCGGATTATGGATTTCAAACCAGCAGCATAACTTTACAATATTTCCAAAGATGATCAGCTCTACAAACAGCAGCAATATATAAGCTTCAATTAGCAAATGAAGCAGCAAGAGACTCTTCAAATTCCAAGAAGTTGAATCACTTCAACTTCCAAAAGGGATGCCACTTTAAGCATTTCACTTTTTGAAATAATAAAATATTAATCAACCTCTTTTAGGCATCCAACTTCACTTTGCAACAATAAAGCATTTAATAATTCATTAAATGCACCATTGACCCCTTAATGACCCTCTTTTAAAAACAACATGAAGTGATCATTCCTAGGCGTGGGGGTACAACTGAGAAACATAAAAATGACTAAGTAAAAAACTTAATCCATGGAGATAACCGAAGCCAAACTGAAACTGAAGGATAGCAAAATGACTTGAACTAAATTGCTGATGATGCTACTACCAAAATTAGACTTACTAAAAATAGCCAACTGCTATAAATAGTAAGTTCACATCAAAACAACAGAAAGCCAAACTGAACATTGAACTGCAAAGGATTGAACTGCTGCTAGACAGATACTGCCAAAAAATAGACTTGCTAAAAATAGTGAACTGCTATAAATAGTAAGTCTGCTCAACAACCTCAGAACGCCAACTGAGCAGTATCTGAAAGAGGAAACCCTAATTTTCTGTCTCAGCTTAGCCTACGGATTTCCGGAAATAGGCTAAATCCAAATGAAGAGCGTATGGCCAAAATGGGGACATTACACTCTTTTCCTAACAGGTGTTATTTGTGTTGTGTTGAGGCTGAGACCTCCTCACATCTATTTCTCCTTTGTCCGTTTGCTTATGCCATATGGTGTAGGATTCTGTGAATGTGGGATCTTAGCTGGGTTTCTCCTGAAACTATTGTGGATTTTTATAACCAATGGAAGGCCCCCTCAAAGAATTGGGCCCTTAATCTGCTCTGGAACTATATCTTTCCTCACTTTGCCTGGGGTATCTAGAAAGAACACAATAACAGAATCGTCAGGGATGTTGCTCTCTCGGAGGAAGTGGTTTTTGGTAAGATCACCAGAGCTGTGGTTGAAAATTTTAATCTTCTTAACAACAAGTTGAAAGGCAAAGGTAAGGTCAGTATGCAGGAGTATGATTGTAGAATTGTGGGAGCCTGGAAGATTAATGTGGATATGTTTTGTTGTACCCAAAATAAATTTTTTGGCATTCTGTATAAATTGAGCTAAATCATGATAAAATGCCATGTTGAGTCAGTTTTAGGTCAAACCAATCATAGAATCTTGGTGGGTTTCTGTCAAGGAACACATGTGCAAAATTTTGAAATTTTGAAAATTAGGGTTTTTCGCCCCTATTTTCAGGGAAACCCCCGAAAATAGGACTTTCCCAGAAATGATCAAAAATGATTTTGATAGGCTTAAGAGGCTTCACGATCACATTGGTCAAGTCAGAATCATCAAAAGACATGTTTTACTCTGGTGGGTCTATTTCTCTTTTTCAGGAACAAAGTTAGGAGCTCCACAGCCATTAATGGCAGATTGGCCAGTACCAGGTGCTGAAAGCTAAGCTTCAAAAGCTTCAACGACACAACCATGGCGGAAAAGGTCGAAAAAGATGCCGTTTGATGAAGGAGATTCCCGAAATTAAAAAAGATCAAAATTTGACTAACTCTGGAGATGTTACGAAGGGGAGATTGCTCACATGTTGAAAAGGCGCCTTTTTCAAGCAGGGGCGCCCATGATCTTTGAAGGTCAAATGAAGTCAGTAAGATCATCCGAAGCAGTCATTCTTGACGTTTGGCTGCTGGCTCAACAGTGAAACAAACATCCAGATCATCCGATGAACAGATCACTGGCAATTGCTGATGAAGCAAAAAGAGGCAGTTCAAGGAAATATCAGGAAACCACAGATAAACGATGAAGTTCTAGAAAAAGAGCCTTTTCAAAACAAAGGCGCCCTTCTTTCTTGACCTCCAGATGCTGACCAATGACAAATGGCCTCCCAGGATAACCTTCTCAGCCCAAATAGATCTCGGAAACGCAACTGCAAGCATCAATACCTGTCAGAGCAATCAACGAATGATTTGGATCAAAGTAGACAACTTGTCAGATGAAAATAACCAAGCTAAAAGGCAAAAGCGCCCTTTTCAAGGAGGGGCGCCCTTGAATAAAGGAACCCTAATTTGAGATCCAGATTTCCCGAAGACAGCCATTCTTAGCGGAGTGAGCTGGGTACGATGAAGCGTCATGAAAACATCGACTCTCCCGTCAACGAGAAATCGAGTTCAAGGCGAGAGGTCATTTCAAATGGTAGAAGAGCGAAGAAGATTGAAAATCGCACAAGGCATTGGCAAAGCCCTTTCTTGAAAGCCATTCTTTAGACCTAAGCTTCGGCTTTTATCATATTACAGTCTCCGGGCACTTCTTTCGGTATGGATCGACTCCCTTGATGAATGTGTCAAGTAGCGTCTGGAGATCAACGGAACAACGCTAGATTACGAGGATCAAACAGGGGGTTTTCAGGAGAGAAAATACTAAAAAACTTGCAAAAGATGAAAGGGGACGCCTAAAAGAAGTCAAAGGTCATTTGTTGACTAAAGTCAAAAGCTTTTTGAGTTAAAGTTGGCTAAAACGCTCCACGATTGGTGGAAATCACCTTTTTAACTTCAGATCAAACTCAAATCACCTTTTGAGCTTGTGTTAGGTCCCCAAATTTGTGGATCTGAAGCACAAACATATATATTCAAGGAGATGGCGTCCCCTTTTCATTATTTCATTGCAGATTCAAAGACAAAAACAGCCACAAGCTTTCAAGTACGCCATTGAAGATCTGAAGGAGGTTTTCATCCGTTCTTCATTTTTATTTGCAGATCTAAAGCAGGAAAAGATTGCCATTTTGAGGATTGGGTCAGAGATAGTTTTTTGAAGATCAGATAAAACTTCCAATCCACCTTCTGTCTTTTCCTCTCTTCTTGTCTTAGGTTTTCTTGCATCTGACAGAAAAAGCAACAGGCTGCATCAGATCAGATCAACTGGGTATATTCAGCATCATTTTCCGGAGAAACCCATCTCGACAAATTTTCCAAAATCAGCAAACTTGCTGCCCCTATTTTTGGGGGTTTTTTCGAAAAAGTTTCAGAATCCAAATTCTGAGGAACTGGGTTTGTTCAGCATTGAAGCACGAACAAAACCCATGTGCCAGATTTTTTCCGGAAAAATACTTCTCGGCAGGACACTATTTTTAAGGGTTTCCGAAAATCATCTGAACTAGGTCAAAGCTTACAGTCAATCTTCAAGTTTTTCAGGATGCAGTACTCTCAGGTGCAATACGAGACCAAGACAGTCTTACTCCATGATTACCTGAAAACAGTCGACACAAATCTGCACCAAGTAAATCCGGTGGTCGATTTGGAGCAGCTAGAAGGCATGAATCAAATAACATTGCAGAATATCGAAGAATCCGGGTTGCTACAGGCCGCATCAATTCCCATCGCACTACAAAGCGTAGAGCTTGTAATCGCTTGTATCAAGCATTACAACCCTACCACCAGAGAAATCAGAGCAGCAGATGGAAGAATTGTTTGCAGTTTAAAACCTCAGGATATCGAAAGATGTTTTGATATTCCATCACATCCTAATAGAAAAGTCATATCATTGACGGAATGTGAAAAAGCATTTGAGACAGCTAAGGACAAATGTCAAAGGATTATGGCCGAAAAATGCCTAAAAGTGACAAAGGCAAACTTGCCTAAGCCGTTGGGACGAGGAGAATGCAAAGATGAGTACGCAGTGTTAATCACTCTACTCAATAGAATCACTGGAGAAGAAGATGGTCGTCAATTTCAGCCATGGATGTACTATGTCATCGCTAAAATCATTGGCAGAAGGGAATACTACGACTGGGCCACTTTGATCAGTGACACACTCCACCGACAAATCACTAGGTATCTGGAAGCTCATAGGTTCCACATGTGCTCTTACCTAGTATACTTGATCGCCTTCCAAGGTGAATTCAGGTTATTGAACAATGTGGGAACCTTAGGTGTGCAGAAGGTTCACGAACATTTCACACGTCTTGAGTTTACTCAAGCGGGAAGGCACTTCAAGAGGACAAGTGATCACTTCACTATGCACACAATACGTGAGCTTAACCATGAGATGCACATGCGTATTTCACAGACAGCCAGAGAGGCAATGGCGGATTGGGCAGATTGGTTCATCCAATTTCCTACGTTCTCCTACATACGCGTGTATGGCTACATTGGCCACCCTGCCATGCTACCAAGATACCCTTCAGATAGGGTAGTCTTCATGGAATTCCTGAGACAGTGGTCCGAGGTTCATATCCACTTGCGCTTGAAGAGGAAGACAGCTGTTAACTTTCCCGTTGAAATGGGACTGTATAGATGTGGATTCGCGGCAGATGCTAAGATGATGAGTCAAGAAACAGCGAGGTTTAACCTCAAGTATCTCATTGATAGAAGATCCTATGATCCCAGGGGACTCTATGCAGCACACCTTGAGCAACACTCGTCACATAAGTCTTCTATGGAAGATTATTGGGTGAATTGTAAAGACGAGTATGAAGTGCGGAGAAGGAACTACAGCAGATTTAGACTCACACAAATTGCTGATTTCATGTCAGTAGACATTGAGGGCCTGTCAGATGATGAAGGAGAAGTCATTCTCCCCTCATTCTTCACAGATTCAGTTGACTCTCAATCACTCCCGAGAGTGGATTGGTATGCCAAAGAAGACACATCTATAGAAGAAAGAACGAGTAGAGTGGTTAGAAATAGCCAACTCTATCTCGACAGCAAGAAGTCTAGGAAGGTGATACCAAAGAGAACAGAGCCGCCACAGGTTCAGTCTACACCACCTTCCACTTCAAGAAGGAAACCTAGACAGAAACAATGGTGCAATCCTCCCCAAGGGATGAGGATGTCAAAACCAAGAACACAGAGGACACCAGAGGAGAAAGCCACACATAGTCCTGACATAATCATGGGTATTGCTGCCCCAGAACAAAGAGTAGAGACTGCTATCCCTGATTCAGCAGAAGTTATCACAGAGGAACCAGCAGCAGTAGTTATTGAAGAACCAGTGGCTAAGCCAATGGCAGAAGCAACGACAGTAGAAGCAGCAGCAGAGACGGTGCCTGTTATGGAAACAGAACCGCCTACATCACCAGTGTCACAGCATACACAAGTCCTCATCGACTTGGATTCGCCACCGAGAGACATTGCTCCAGCACAGTCTCACACATCTAGCGTTCAAGGGCCTCACGTCCCTCCTAGTGAAGTTCGCCGAGATTCTATTTGGCTCGAAGGCTTCCTAGGAAGGAAGAGGGAGAAACCCTCCTATGAACTTGACTTTACCGAATTCGACCACGTCTCACAAGACATGCCGGCGAAAAGGTTGAAGAATCAAGTTCACATAGAAAGGAATGCAGAATGTGAGATCATCATAGAGGCTGCCGCTCCACCAGTAGAGAAAAGCATACACGAGGTTCAAGTAGGAGACTACACTTTGTCTCAACTTAACCTCGGGAAGACTACACGACAGGTGGAGGCGGATCTTCTCGGAATAGCTTCGGTGAGCGCACAAGAAAGAATGGCCAAGGATGGTAAAGAAAAGGCAGCCTTAAAGGCTGAGAATCAGAAACTGAGGTCTTACATAACCAGCTTGATACATGGCACACCAAACGTCTCAGCCCTACCAGCAGGACTACTAGATCTCCCCGCCGAACAAAATCATCGGCAATTGTTAACATTCGGCAAACACTTGAGAAATCAGGTGGAAGAGTTTGTTCTCAAGGGTAGATGCGTACTGGGAAACCTATAGCAGTTACGAGATAGAGCACATGAACTTCGTGTGGAGATCCAGCAGTCGGAACAGAGGATTGCAGAAAAGAGGCTTGAAGACGAAAGCACAATTGCAGATTTGCAATTAGCATATCAATCAGTATACTCTGAGGAAAACAAGCAACATCTTTTTGCTTGGAAGGAACAATTAGCGTACAAGGTGAAAGCCTACGACGCTCATTCAGTAGAGATGATTGATTACAGAAGGGTGGTTGCCACTATTATCAACTTCGCAAGAATGTTGGTAATATCTTTCCCTTGCATGGAATATCAGCGTGAAGGAGGAGAATATGTCGAGTTGGTGACTGTACAGAACCAGTTTAGAGATGTCATCCGCAGTACCTTTCTTGATGATCCAGAGGGTTGCAAGCTGGCTAAGGTAGCAGCTTTATCAACCAAGTTAGAAGAGGCAGCATCTCAATGCATTGACTTCGGAAATCAGCTCACAACGGGTGAGATCATGCTTCGACGCCACGTCATCATTCTACGGAGCATTAACTCCCCAGAAGCTGATGAAGTCAACCAATGGATTGAGACACTGTTGATTAATGGCGAGCTATAAATGCACCAAAAAAGGACGCCATACACCCTCCAAGTGGCATTCATGAGACTTGAGTTGACTTGATGCTTCTTTCCAAGTTTAACTCTACTTTCCTTAAATCATGCATTGTCAGATCCCACTAATTAAGGATGTCTAATTGGCTTCCATGATTCGTGGATCTTAGATCTCCACTAAATGTGGATGTCTATTTTGGAGGGATACTTTACATTTAAGTTCACCTTTAGTTTGCTTTCAGTCAACTGAAGTAGTTTCCAGTTGACTCTTTGTTCACTTTCAGTTAACTGAAGTAGCTTTCCAGTTAACTGCTTGCTCCCCCTTTTTAGGAATAAATCTTGCTAATTGATTGGCAAGAACTCATTGTTAACTCAAGGAGATTTTGGGGTTACCCACTCCTTTGAGTTCTATAAATAAGAGCCTTGGGCTCATTATTTGTTTAACTTTTACTTGCTATGCAAAATTGCTGCGCCATTGTTGCCAACAGCTTTTAAAGCGAATACTTGTTCACTCTTGGATGAGAGTTCGTTGGACGATTGTAATTGTGCATGATTTCGTGCCTTTGCTTTCCCAACTTTTGTAGTTCGTTGATGAAGCATTGAAGAAGAATATCAGAAGGCGCTTGCATTTTGATCATCTTATTTGAGTTATGTCTACGTCTTGTGTCTAATAACTTGTTGTCTCATTTCCCTCCTTGGATAGGAGTCCCTCCTCCTTGGATATTCGTTATTGACAGTTATCGTTTGATGTTGTTTAATATGTTGACTTCCAAGCTATACTTCGGATAGGAGTCCCTCCTCCTTAGCAAGCTCGTTGGCCAAGGCATCGTGATTTTGTTGTTTCTAGTAAACTATTTCTTAAGCTCATACCTCGGATAGGAGTCCCTCCTCCTTGGCAGATCTCGGATCTAGTTTACCGTGCAGAGTGTTTGCTTGTACCAACCTTATCCTGGTGTATACCCGAGAGTTCAGAGCCTCGGTCATATCCTCTGGAGACGGTGAATTCAAGTGATCCAACCATCCCATTCCCGCTCCTTTACCCTCATGCTCTGTTCATCTTGAAGGTATTGGATAGATAGAAGCTAGTTAATTAGTAGTTGAGATCTCGCGAAACCCGGAGAAAAGCAGCTCTGGTAGCATTGTGTTTGTGCACTTATTGTCACTTGAAGCATAAAAAGATGGGAACTTTTAGTTAACATTTCCCTTCCCTCGCATTGCTCCAGTGAGAGGGACTTCTCCTCTTTAATAGCGAAGAAGTGTTGCAAAACTTGTTGAAATAGGCGAGCACAATCAACGCACTCGAGGTGCTAATTTAAGCGTAGCAATACCCTACCAATCTCTTCTTCGAAGGGAGGGCCATCTATCTAACGATAGGTGTGCGGGGGACCGCATTATAAGTCCGTGGTTGGCGGAAAAGTGCCCGAGTGATGTTTCTCCTCCACAGCAAGCGGCCGATGTACCAAGATTTGAAAGGACGATCTCCTGGACCTTCTTACTACTATTTGTTTTAAAGCTCATTGGAGCTATGTAAGTTAAGGTATGTATTCTTGTTTCATGTACTTGTGAAGTTATTATATTGAAATGGAATCTTTATTGTAAATTAATATGGCAACTTGTTCATGTTTTATCAATAAAGAAAATGAAAAATTCTATTGCAATGACATGATTAACGCGTTTACTTACTTTTAGGATGCAATTTATGGAAAACCTATTTTACGTACGGGTTGGGGCTGTTTCAATTTTATTGATGAGGATGTTGTAGTTAGAAGGTGAATCAAAGCAAAAGATTGTGAAAGTTTCAAAGTGACGGTAGCTGATGGATTCACCCTCACCTACACCAAAAAGATTACAAACATGAGCATTCAATGGGGTGAGTATGAGATCAAAGATGACTTCTATGTGGTGAGCATAGGAGATACAAATGTGGTCCTTGGTATGTAGTGGCTACATTCCGTTGGGGAGTTTTATATGAATTTGCAAACCATGGAAATGAAATTTGATGCAAGTGTTAAGAAGATCACACTTAAGAGGCATGTCGAATGGTGAGCCACAAACAATCTCTTTCAAACAGATGGAGAGACTTATTAGACAGGACCAAGTAGATTGAGCAACGAAATGCATTATCATGCCCATAGTTATAAAGCCACAGAAAAAGAGTTACCATCCTGATGTGGAGGTTGTGTTATCCAAGCACAACAAAGTTTTTGGTAGCATTCATCCAGGGAGACCCAGAGATAGAGGTATTGAGCATGTCATAGAGTTGGAGGAGGGTACAAACCGGTTATCACTACCCCTTATAGGCATCCGAAGAGGCACAAAGATGAGATAGAAAAGGATATTAAGGAGTTGCTTGACAAGGGGCACATTAGGCCAAGCAAGAGTCCCTTTGCTTCGTCAATGGTACTGGTTAAGTAAAAAGATGGAACAATGCATATGTGCATTGATTAAAGGGCACTAAACAAGAAGACAATTAAGAACAAGTATCCTATTCCTTGGATAGATGAGTTTATCAATTAGTTGCATGATGTTTGTTACTTCTCTAAAATTGATTTGAGGACAGGCTACCATCAGATTTGAGTGCAAGAGAGTGTGGAGAAGATTGCATTCAAGTGTCATTACAATCATTTTGAATTTCTTGTGATGCCTTTGGCTTAACCAATGACCTGGCCACTTTGCAGTCTTGTATGAACTAGGTATTTTGTAATCAACTTAAGAAGTTTGTCCTCATATTTTTTGATATCTTGATCTTTAGCAAGACTTGGGAGGAGCATATGAGACATCTTGATGAGGTATTGAGCATTTTAGAGAGGGAATCATTATATGCCAAGGAGTCTAAGTGTGAGTTCGGTTTGACAGAACTTCTTTACCTTGGCCACATCATTAGCTCTAAGGGTGTTAGAGTTGATCCTGAGAATATCAAAGTGATTGTTGATTGGCCTCCACCTACGAATCTCTCACAACATAAGGGGTTTTTTGGGTTATGCGGGTTTTACAGAAGATTTGTTAAGGTTTTTTCATAGATGGCAACTCCACTTACAAATTTGAATAAGAAGGGGGCTTTCAGTTGGTCAAATGCAAGTTGCAACACAGGGATGCTTCAATCAATTTAAACAAATTATGTGTACTTGCCTAATTTTAGCTATTCCTGACTTCTCCAAACCTTTTGAGTTGGGGTGTGATGCTTCAGGAGAAGGAATGGGTGTTGTACTACTGCAGAATAAGCATCCAATCATTTTTTAGAGCAAGAAGCTAAAGGGGGCTGAAAGGAGTTATTCCATTTATGATAAAGAGATGTTAGCCATTATGCATGCCTTCGCCAAATTCAAACCATAACTTGTGGGAGGAAAGTTTATGGTTAAGACTGACCACAACGGTCTCAAATACTTCCTGAATTAGGACCTTAATGATAGACAGCAGATATGGGTGAGTAGGCTTTATGTAAATTTTTATAATCAGATTATATGCACAGAAAATTAACTCAGAATCAGACACAACAACACAGCAGATACCCTGGGAAAACCCTCCTCTTGAGGGAGAAAAACCCAGCAACAAAGATCTCTCTTATATATATATAAATAGAGCAACAATTCTCTTTACAATGAGGCCAATCACAAGGCCAATCTTCAGTACATAACAAGATGCAATAGCAGATAACAATCTGCACTTCTTTAATAACTAACTCTGCCCTTGACTGAATTCGCAATCTGCTCTATAAGGAATTCGCACTCTTAATAGAAGAATATAATATCGAACTTGCTTGAATGAATGATTCGATAGAAGATGACGACCTTGTATATATACAAGTGTGAGAGAGGTCGCACCTCTTCATGTACAAGGTCGGCCAAGATACAAATAAAATAATTACAAATAATAAATATAATTTATAAGGAAAGTCGGCACAAGAGAAAATTATATTGTTGCCAAGAGATGTGCCCATTCTCATTAAATGTCACATATAAATAAATAGCCAAAAGGCTATATTTATTTATGTCTTCACTCGTGGCTGGAAGGACGAACCTGAAGCTGCAATATTATTAACACTCCCTCTCAGCTAGGGAGAGAACTTCCAGCTGCTCAAGACAAATCATCTCAACATGATGCCCATCACATTGGCTACAACCAGATGTGAAGAGAAGAATATCACCTCAACATGATATTAGATATCGCCTCAACATGATATCAACCATAATGGCTACAACCATACTATGGTAAGTACAAGTGTTCATCACTTGCGTGATGTTGTCACCTCAACGTGACTTTCACCATGACTCCCTCAGAGGGTGAAACACAAGTACAACATATGTCATGGAGTCTCACACATGACATCCACCATGACTCAGCTCAGAGGGTGAAAACAAGGGCTTTCACCTCAAATTCCTCCGTCTCAGAGGAAAATGCATTAGCAAGGGATTTCACCTCGAACTTCTCTCACAGAGAAGAACTCATTAAACAAGGCTCACTGATACTGAGACTCTTTCTCAGTCAAGGCTAGATTCTCCACCATACCAAGCTTATCTCGAAAGTACACAAAACTTTATCACGGCAAGAGCGGTGAGAATATCTAGCGATGTCTACGCTCATCGATCTTCGATGTACTATCAAGCTGTCTGACCTTGGCGGTGCATATCTTATGTAGTGGTACTTGATCTCAGCGTGCTTGGTTTTGTCATGAAACACAAGATTATTGAGCTTCACACAACTCACAGTTATCACAATGAATGATAGTAGGCTCCATTGATTGTCCAAACAATCTGCAAAGGAATACGAGAAACACACGCTTCGCTTTCAGGAGTTGCCATACAAGCTGCAATATACTCACGCCTGTACTTAATGCTTTCTGAGATGGCCTTCTGCTACACCCGGGGAAATCATAAAATTTGAACCCAAAGCTGAAAACCTTAGCGGCCGGAGGTGCTCTTCGTCGTGACACAACTGCTTGTCAGTCGGTGAAACCATGTAACTTTCCAAGTCGCATCACGAGTATACCTCAACCCATATCAGCGTACCGCAAGTATCTCAGGATATGTTTGGCTGCAACAAGATGTATCTGTCTAGGACCACACATAAACTGACTAAGTGCACTCACTGCATAGCAAATGTCAGGTCTAGTGTTAACTAGATACATCAAGGATCCAATAAGTTGTCTGTACAATGTAGGATCCACCAAGTCTGAATTAGCTGCAGCCTCCTTCAACTTATGTAAGTTGGTCTCCATAGGTGTGGACATGGATTTGCAATCCATCATGCCAAATCTCTTAAGTATATCAATGGTGTACTTCCCTTGACTTAGTATCATCTCATCTGGTTTCTGCCAGACTTCTAAGCCAAGGAAGTAATGCATGAGCCCAAGGTCCTTCATCTCAAATTCAGAAGTCAATTCCTTCTTACATTCAAGAATCAGGTGATCTTCTCCTATAAGGATCAAGTCATCAACATATAAAACCAAAATTAATGTTTCACCATTGATTACCTTGAAGTAGAGATTTGAATCAGCATCATTCTTCAAGAACCCCAAACTTGATAGGTAACGATCAATCCTTCCGTACCAAGCGCGAGGAGCTTGCTTAAGACCATACAAGGCCTTCTTCAACTTGCAAACATGTGACTCCTTTCCATGAACCTCAAATCCATCAAGTTGCTCTATATAAACTTCTTCCTCAATCACACCATTGAGAAAGGCTATCTTCACGTCCATCTGGTGAATCTTCCATCCTTTAGATGCAACAATAGCAATGATGGTTCTGACAGAAGTATAGTGAGCAACAAGAGCAAATGTTTCTTCATAATCAACTCCCTCTTTCTAAGAGAACCCACAAGCCACAAATCTTGCTTTGTACTTCTCAATGCTTCCATCTGCAGCATGCTTAATCTTGAATAGCCATTTAGAAGATACCACAGACTTGCCCTCGGGTCTAGGAACACTATCCCAAACACCATTCTTAAGAATTGACTGATACTCCTCTGTCATAGCATCTCTCCAAACTTGATGACTAGAAGCTTCCTCAACATAGGTAGGCTCGGATTCTATAATCTGACTCATTAAGGCAACATAACTTGAGAACTTTTTGCTTTCTCTGAATGTGCCTCTAGGAGCTGCAAAACTTTCTCCCTCTTGCATAGTACGCCTGGCCCATAGAGGTCTCTTTCTCCCAATAACAATGTTAGTAGGCCCATCAGTAGGTTCCAAGGGTTCAACAGGATCAATATCTTCTTTTGGTTATGAAGTCTCCCTCTGAATCTTAGGAGTATGGTCAACTTCCATATCCTGAGCAGACTCTTCATTATCAATCTCCATATGAATCCCCTTGGATCTTTTGAATGCAACATCTTCCTCGAATGTGACATCCCTACTGATCTCGATCATCTTCTGACCTGGAATGTAAATTCTATAGGCTTTTGATGTCTCACTGTAGCCCACAAATATTCCCTTCTTGCCAGAAGGCTCCAACTTGGTTCTCTTTTCCTTGGGAACATGAATATAGACAGGACATCCAAAGATCCTCCAATGACTGACTTCAGGCTTCTTCCCTGTAAAGGCTTCTTCTGGAGTCATATTCTCCAAGATTTTATGAGGACTTCTGTTCTGAACATACACAACTGTCCTGGAGGCTTTTGCCCATAGGAAGGTTTGAAAATCTTGATCATGGATCATGGCCTTCGCTGCTTCCATAATCGTTCTGTTCTTTCTTTCTGCAACACCGTTTTGTTGAGGATTATAGGGAACACAAAACTCCCTCTTAATCCTTGCATCAATACAAAAATTTTGAAAACTACCAGAGGTGTATTCTCCACCATTGTCAAATCTGAGGACCTTAATTCTTTTACCAGAAAGATTTTCTACCAAGGCTTTAAACTCTTTAAACCTATCCAACACTTCCTCAGACTCTTTAGATTTCAAAAAATAAATCCATGTCTTCCTAGAGTGATCATCAATGAAAAGAACATAATACAAGAAACCACTCGAAGAAGGAACAGACATAGGTCCACATAAATCAGAATGAATAAGGTCTAAAATACACTTAGATCTATTTTCTCTACTACGAAAAGGGGCTTTTATATTCTTACCCAATGCGCAGCCCTTACAAGTACCTTCGTGCTCCTGGTTGAACTTAGGAAGGCCTGTCACCATCTTCTCCATGATAGATAAGGTTCGGAAGTGTAAGTGAGCCAGTCTCCGATGCCAAAGATCGCAAAGACTTGAAGAGTCATGAACCAAAGCTTGTAAAGAACGTGAGCAAACCTTGTAAAGGTTTTCGTGTCTAACTCCAATTACTTGAGCATCCTTGAATCTAGAGTTCTCCATCCACACTAGAACTTTGCCTTTGGAGAAGGAAACTTGATATCCTTTATCTTCCAAAGCTGAAATAGAAATAAGGTTGCACTTGATTCCAGAAACATAAAGAACATTACCCAATTGAAGTGATATGCCGGAATCCAAATGAAGTGTAGAGGTCCCAATTCCTTTCACAGAGTAGCTAGCATCATCTCCAATGATGACTTGTTCAGAAGACTCCTTTTCCACCAAAGTTGATAAGTGCTCTTTGAAGCCGGTGATGTGACGTGAAGCACCACTGTCGATTATCCAAGTGTTGGTGTCAGAAGGTACTCTGCTTGATAATGCCGAATAGAACAAATATTCACTTGATTCCCTTTGAGGAGAGGCATCATCAACATCCGCAATGGTGACCTGTTGCTTAGGTCTAGTTGGGCAATACTTGGCGAAGTGCCCAAACTTGTCACACCTAAAACATTGAATCTTGGGCATATCCCTCTTCTTCTTAAATGGAGGTGTATCATCATTTCCCTTGTCTCGATTCCTTTTGAAGAAACCCTTCCTTCCATCTTTTCCTTTCTTCTTTGAAGTATGGGGGGCGAGAACATGAATGTCTTCATTCTTTGAACTTTGACCAACACCTCTTGCCACCAACCTTGATTCCTCTTGAATGCAATCAGATCTTAGACGATCAAACTTAGGCAGTTTTGATCTTGCACTAATTCCCTGAATGAAGGATTCCCAAGACAAAGGTAAACCATTGAGAGCAAGCATGGTTAAGTCTTTGTCATCAAGCATATGTCCTATCGTTGAGAGCTGATCTCTCAAATCTAAAATCCTCATGAAGTAAGCGATCATAGATTCTCCCTTTGACATCTTCACATGATGTAATTGATGCTTTAGTGCAAGTGCCCGGCTGGTATTGTTGATT